>WSFP011470769.1:0-17750 GCA_009831015.1 Picea engelmannii
TTGGGAACTGAACTACTGGAGGTGGTTTAAGAATCTATAGGAAAAGGTAGGGTTTCCATAGCCCTAAATGCTACCTTTCTAGCCCTTATTCCTAAAAGTGACAAACCCAAAATTTTTGAAGGGTTTAGACAAATTTCACTGTGTATTTTGTCTTACAAGATTATCTCAAAAATTATTGTAGGCATATCAAAAGGTATATCAAAGGAACAATTTGACTTTTTGGAGGGTAGACAAATTACAGATGCCATAGGAGTGGCACAAGAATCCTTAT
This sequence comes from Picea engelmannii, assembly GCA_009831015.1. Lineage (NCBI taxonomy): Eukaryota > Viridiplantae > Streptophyta > Pinopsida > Pinales > Pinaceae > Picea > Picea engelmannii. The sequence goes on from WSFP011470769.1 coordinate 272, forward strand.
GTTAGGATATTTAGACACTTAGGAGTTAGTTAAGATCTACTTGGTCTAATGTGTCGTTAGGTAAAAGTGTGTTTCTTAGTGTGTTTCTATAGTATGCATTAGTATGCATTTGTAGCTAGGAAATCCGACGGTCACGATATGTTCTCGACATAGAGTGATCTGACGGTTCATACTCTCCTTGATATTAACGACCATTGATCCATGCCTTAACACTCGATTGGTTGATGACCTCTATTTAAAGAGCATGGTGGGTAATTTGCCGATGATCGATTGTAAGAAACTATAAGTAGCTTTAATATTTTATTTTAGAGTTATTTATTTTGCATGCAACTTTTCTTTTATAAAGTAACTTCATTGTAAAAGTGATCCCCACTTCTCTTTATAAAAGTGGGTCACTTCATAAATCAAATTACACTATCACGTGGTCCTTTGGTTACCATTTATGACTTTTAAAAAAAAGGACATAACTCTCACATCCAAAGTTTGTTTTTAGTGCCGTTTTTTTTTTTTTTAAACTGCATAACTTTTCGAGATCTTTCCATCAAGATCATTAGTTTTAGTTTTTAAATCCATATTATTTGCATATTTAATATGGATTCTACAAGTAATCTCTTTCTTACCAACACCAACTACTTCCAATGGAAATCTCATATGGAAGATTTATTAAGAAGTAAAGGTTTGTACTGGATTACCTTGGGAAAGGAAAAAGCACCCACTGATGATGATAAGAAATTCAAATGGGCTAATAAGAGTGACAAAGCACGTTGACTAATCAGAATGTCCATCTCTTCTGAATTAAGGTTCCATCTTAAAGAAATTGATGACCCCAATGAAGCTTGGGAAAAGATTGAATCTGTGTTTGGTAAACTCAATATTATTCGAGCACAATAGTTAGAAAATCAAGTACTAAACTTAAGTCCAAGTGATTTTTCTTGCATTGGAGACTATCTATCTAAGTTTAAAACACTCAGAATTTTATGGGAAAAATGTGAGATAGAAATGGAGGAAGAGCGTTGCATCTATCTTATTCTTTCTAAGCTAGGTAGTGCATATTCTGTGTTTGTATCTACCTTTTATGCCATGAGAGAGACTCTAGGGAAAGCTTATCAAAAACCCACTCTTGAGTCCTTTTGTGCTGCTTTGATTAGAGAGGAAGATAAGCTTGTACAACTTGGAGTGATCAACATTACAGGTACCTCCAACAAATCCTTAGTTTCCCAACAGAAATATAAAACCAAGTATTCCAAGAAGCAACATCCTCGCTACAACAACAAGAAACATAAGTGTCCCAAACCCGCTCAAACAACTTCAACTCCTAATGGTGATAAAGGAGAAAAATATAAAGATAAGAAGACTGAAAAACATTGCAACTTTTGTGATAAATATTGTTATGATGAGTCCAAATGTTTCAAGAAGATGGCATCTTTAGAAGCAACGATGAAGAATCACAACATCGATATTGATTCTACTACTTCTTCTTATTCTCATGGACATGCAATTTTCACTTCTGGTTTCTCCTTCAATACAACTTCTACTTCTTCTTTTGATGAGTGGCTTATTGATTCAGGAGCATCTTATTAGATGGGTAAGGATAAAGACATATTTTCTGCTCTAAATGAATGTAACACCAAGAAAATATTTGTTGGTGATGATAGATCTCTTAGTGTTGTAGGATCTGGAACCGTTAAAGTAGATAATGGTCATTTCAATGATGTATTATGTGTTCCAAGTATTTATTGTAACATTCTATCAGTATATCAAATCACTCATTCAGGTGAAGGTCAAAACGTAGAGTTTTCACCTCACCAAGTTGTAATCAAGGATCTAAAAGAGCCTAAGCATGTTCTTGCAACTGGAATTGCTGATGATATTACCAGGTTGTACAATTTTGACAACTTTGGGTCATCATCTTTTTCATTAGTTTTTGTTGCTCATAGCGATGACTTGAGCAAACTTTGGCATGAGCGGTTTGGTCATCTAAACTATCGCTCATTGCAACAACTATGTAATCAACAGATGGTGACTGGTCTTCCTCCTATTTCATGCAGAGATGGTGTTTGGGCCGTGCTGTTTTCGACAAACATCATCAGGACAATTTTGACAAACGTGCCTCTTGGCACGCCTCGAGCCCTTTGTAGCTTGTTCACAGTGATTTGTGTGGTCCACTTTCTTCTCCTTCTTTTTTTGGGTGCAAGTATTTCTTAACTTTCATTGATGATTTTTCCAAACATACTTTGGTTTACTTCTTAAAACTTAAGAGCAAAGTTTTTGGCCTACAAGGCCCTTGTAGAAAAGCAATCTGGACATCAAATTCAAAAGTTAAGAACATATAATGGAGGCGAGTATGTGAACAATAATTTTACAAGTTACTGCACTACACAGGGAATCCAAATGCAAAAAACTGTTCCATATACACCATAACAAAATGGTGTGGCTGAGAGAAAGAACCACACATTAAAAGAGATGGCTAATTGTATGATCCAATCTAAGGGATTAAGTCTAAAGTATTGGGCGAAAGCAATCAACTGTGAAAATTACATATTCAATCGCACTCCCACAAAGGCTCTTAAAAATATGGCACTGGAAGAACATTGGACTAAAATTAAACCAGATGTAAGTCACTTCCGCATATTTGGCAATATAGCATGGGCTCACATTCCTGATGAGAAAAGGAAAGCATTGTAACCTAAAAGTGACAAGTGTATATTTGTTGGTTATTCTAAATATGTCAAAGGTTATAGACTTATTCAACCACATTGTAATGAAATTGTTATTAGAAGAGATGTTAAATTTGATGAAAATCTCTTGGCCTGGGAGCCTAATTCGAAAATTGTGCCTTCTTCGGCCTACGAGCCATCTTTGACGTTTGTGCCTTCTTCTGTTCCTATTGTGGTTTCTTCTTCAGATGATGCCAGTGAGGATGAAAATCCACCTCCACATGCTCACCTTCCTCTAGATGAGTCCTTTGAACCTGAACCAACACCAGTTCCACCGCTTCCTATATGGGTCCATTCAACACGAGAGGCAGCTGGTGGTCTTGTCGGTGATCCTTCAGATCAGCGTTGAACACGTTCACAGTTCCAATGAGCCTCTTCTCTTTTGGCTCAAGTTTCAGAGACTCATGACCTAGAGATATTTGTAGAAGCTTCAAGTCATCCAGATTGGGATACAACAATGAATGAAGAGTATCGTTCTTTAATGGAAAATGATACTTGGGATCTTGTACCTCTTCCAAAAGGAAGAAAACTTGTAAGATGTAAATGGGTCTATAGAACTAAGTATGCATCAGATGGAAGTGTGGAAAGACACAAGGTTCGGTTAGTTTCCAAAGGATTTTCTCAAGTTGAAGGAATTGACTATAATGAAACCTTTGCCCCTGTAGCCAAAATGAATTCCATCCGCCTTGCTCTTTCCCTTGCTGCCTCACATAAATGGGAGGTCCATCAGATGGATGCTAAATCCGCCTTCTTGCATGGAGATTTGCAAGAAGAAATATACATGGAACAACCTCCTGGCTATGTCCAAAATGACTCTAGCCTTCTTTGTCACCTTAAGAAATCTCTTTATGGTCTTAAGCAAGCTCCTCGAGCTTGGTATGCCAAAATGGACAACTTTCTTATTGACACCAGATTCTCTAGATGCCATTCTGATCCTAATGTCTATACCAAGAAGGTAGGAAGCCATATCATAATCCTTGTCCTTTATGTTGATTACCTTATCCTTACTGGTAGTGACTCAAAACTTTTAAACCATGTGAAAACCAGCCTTACGAAGAAATTTGAAATGACAGACTTAGGCTTTTTGCACTATTTCCTTGGCCTCCAAGTTTTGCAAACCAATGAAGGAATTTTTCATTCCCAGTCTAAGTATGCTTGTGACCTTTTTCGTCGCTTTCACATGGATGATTGTAAACCAAACCTTTCTCCCTTCCAGCCTGTAGTCAATCTTACTGCAACCTATACTTCTCCTAAAGTTGATGCTACCCTGTACCTTCAGTTAGTTGATAGCCTCTTATACTTGACTCATACCCATCTTGATCTTTCCTTTGTTGTTGGTATTGTTTCTCGGTATATGAAAACACCCCATGAAAGCCATTGGAAAGTAGCTAAAAGGATACTTCGCTATGTCCGTGGTACAGTTCAATTCAGAATACATTACAGTTCAGGGGGGACTCCTTTATTGGTTGGTTTCATCGATTCAAATTGGGGCGATGACCCTGATGATAGAAAGTCTACTACATGTTATGTTTTCAGCCTTGGTTCAAGACCTGCCACTTGGGCCTGTAAGAAACAAGAAACTATTACACTTTCTTCAGCAAAAGCAAAGTACCAAGCAACAATAAATACAAGTCAGGAAGCCTTGTGGCTTCGACAGATCCTTTCAGAGTTTGGATTCAAGCAACAACATACAACCAACCTTTGGTGAGACAATCAAAGTGCCATCAAGCTTGCCAAAGACCCAGTTCAACATCAGCGCAACGAGCACATCGAGCTACACATGCACTTCATTAGAAAGCTCATTCATGATCAAGTTATTGAAGTGCTCTTTTTCCCTACAAAAGATCAAGTTGTAGACATTTTCACAAAGTCTCTTACAGAAGTGAAGTTTTCAAAACTTAGATCTAAGTTAGGAGTTCAAGAAGTTGTCATTAAGGGGGGATAGGCTCTAATGCCTCCTTCCTTCTCCTATTGCATCAACATTGTAAATTCTTCAATCCTATCCCAATTTGTTCTTAAAGGGGGATGTTAGTATACTCAAACACTTAGGAGTTAGTTAAGATCTACTTGGTCTAATGTGTCGTTAGGTAAAAGTGTGTTTCTTTAGTATGCATTTGTAGCTAGGAAATCCGACAGTCACGATATGTTCCCGACATAGAGTGATCTGACGGTTTATACTCTCCTCGATATTAATGACCATTGATATGTGGCTTAACATCCGATTGGTCCATGATCTCTATCTAAAGAGCATGGAGGGTCATTTTTCGATGATCGATTGTGAGAAAATCTCTTGTAAAATCTCTCTGTAATCTTTTTCTTTTGCATTAATAAACTGCTCCAAGTGGCCGCGTTGGCTGTGGCCATGGATGTTTCCCCGTAGGGGTTTTACCACGTGAAAACATCGATGTGTTGATATTTGATATGGTTATGTGAGTGGTTACTGAAGGTGTTCGTCCTCTGTTGGAATACTTGTGTTGTCGAACACCTTACATAGTATAAAGATAAAAAATAACAGAGATTTGGTCCTTAAACTGGATATGATGAAGGCTTATGACAGGGTGGATTGGGGTTTCTTAAGGTTAGTCTTACTTCCAATAAGATTGATTCTAGAGGCAACAGATTGGATTATGGGGTGTGTAACTACTAAAAATTTTCCTGTCTTAATCAATGGTAGCCATTCCATTTTTTTCAAAAGTTCAAGAGGATTGAGGAAAGGATGCCCTCTATCTCCATTACTGTTCCTACTTGTTGTAGAAGGATCGAGTTGAACCATTCAGAAGCTGGTTGTAGAAAGGAAAATTGAAAGTGTTTTAGTTGCAAAAGGAATAAGAATTACAAGCTTACTTTTTGTGGATGATGTATTATTGTTTGGGAACATAACTCTCACAGAATGATAAGTTTTTAAGGAGGTACTTGATTTGTTTTGTAAGGCGACGAGTATGTCCTTCAGCCCACATAAGTCTCTATTTCTAGAAACAGGGTGGACGAGCGAGGATCTCTCAGTGTTGAAAGATATTTTTCCCTTTGAAGTTAAACCAATAGATGTTGGGTTTAAGTACCTGGGGTTCTTCATTAAATCAAATTGCTATACAATGGTAGACTAGATCTTGCTTGAGAAAAAAATTGAAAAAATAATCTCGAATTGGAGCCACAAATGACTTACTTTAGCGTGTAGAGTAACTCTTGTAAAATCAGTACTAGAAAGCATACCCATATACTGACTTTCAATGGCAAAGATCACAAAAATCCTTCTAAGTAAAATTAGAAGAAGGATGTGTAGTTTTTTATGGACTGGGAAACAAGTTAAAGAAGGTATGCACTTGGTAAAATGGAAAAGAATTGCTTAACCAAAGAAGACAGGAGGGCGGGGTATACAAATTATTTTCTCTTTTGGAAAAACATTAGCAACAAAGAGTTTGTGGAGATGCCTTATGGTTCCTGGTCTCTGGCATGAAGTGGCATACAAGAAGTATTTGAAAAAGAAAATTGTTGTTGAATGGTTCAGGGAAGGCAGGAAAAATTGGGCTGGTATGTCATACTGTTGGAGAGATTTAACATCCTCTTTATCCATCATAACTGATTGGCTTGCTTGGAAGATTGGAAATGGATGGGACATTAGAATAGGAGAAGATCTGATGATTGGGTCACAATCATATTACAAACTCTGAAAGAATTTAATAAGTATTTTGCAGTGAAATGGCATAAAATTTCTGGGACAAGTAGGGTCAATTGAACCCGAGGATCTGAATACATTAAGATGGAAGAATGCAGAGACTCTTGGACTAGATGGAGTGCAGAAAGAGGAATGGGATAAATATGTAAAAGGATTAGTTGGGTTTGGTTTTGAATTAAATGCAGAAAATGATACTTTAATGTGGTCTTGGAATACCAAAGGAGGCCATGTAAATGCAAAACAAGCTTATGAAGTACAAATACTGGATGATACTAAGGGATGCCAATTGTTTTGGTTCATATATCTTTGGAAGTGGCAGATACCATTAAAAGTTAAATTATTCTGTTGGTTAATGTTTGAAAATAAAATTCTCACCTTTGAAAATTTGACAAAAAGATGGATGAATGGACCTAGTAGATGTGTCCCGTGTGGTGAAAAGGAGGAAACATTGAATCATCTGGTTGTTGAGTACCATTTCACAAAAGATATATGGATTTCCATCTTAAAGGAACTAAAACTAAAAAGGAATTGGGGTGTAGGACAACTTAGTGAGTGTTTCCGGAATTGGATAAAGAAGATGGAATACTGGAAAGAAGTTCCTTGTTATATTTGCTGGGAGATTTGGAAACACAGGAACTTGGTCATATTTGAGGAACAATCGCCTTCTCTGGCCAGGGTATGCAACATAATTTTACAAGACCTGGGTGAAAACAAAAACTCACAAACTATTCAACATATTAGGATTGCTAGGACTCCTTTGTTAGAGTGGAACCTGGCAGTGGGTTTCCTTGATGGTGCCTCACAATGTGAGGGAACAAAATGTGGTGCTGGGGCAATTTTAAAATGTCAAGATTTGGGTACTTTCAGCCTTAAGATGAATTGTGGCACTGGAACCAATACCATGGGTGAAATTTTAGCACTGTGGTGTATTTTATATTTTGCATATTTCAAAAAGGTTAAAATATTACAACTGGTAGGAGACTCGAAGACTATTATTGACTGGTTTTCTCATGAAAACAATCTACATGTGGTTTCTCTTTAGCATTGGATGACAAAAATTCGAGTGTTGAGCGGGAAGTTTCAATAATTAAAAGCACAAGATATATATAGAGAATTTAATAAGGAAGCTGATCAATTATCTAAGCAAGAAATGTAGCTGAAAGAAGGTGTGATATTTCATGCAGTAGGTACAATAATTCAAAGAGAGAGCTTCGAAAGAATGTCAATCATATAATCTATTTCTACAACAAAATTGAAGGTTATGATTTTTTGTCATTTTGAAACCGGATATGTAAAAACAAGAAAATGTTTTTTATGGACTGCATTTATACCTCCAAGATATGGCGATGTAATATGGAATTATATTGACTACCAACAAATAGAAATTTGTAAAAGACTTTTTATATTCACTAATATAAATACTTTTTTCTATATTGAAAAAAAATATTGTTTCTCATATTTTTAACTATCAAACAAACAACATAATAAAGTAATGTAAAACATAATAAAGTAATGTAAAATTGAAATGATCATATAAGAAGTAGACGGCCAGGTTCCAACCGCCACAAGGAAGCCACCCTGGGCCCTTCAATTTCAACAACTTAACTATAGATCAATGTATTGCAGAATTAATATATTTATATCATTACGTGTAATAAGAAATGCCAAGCAATAAGCGAATGGCTAGGCATGTGGACATGATTTTGTCATTAACTAATTCATTAAAGTGAATAACTAGGCATGTAGACACAATTTTGTCATTAACTAATTCATTAAATTTTTAACATATAGTTTGTCAAATTCCTAACTATAAAAAAACAATAATATAAAATTGAAATAATCCTATATATAATAAAATATTGTAAAAATAATAAATTTGGTTAGATTTCACTACCTTAAAAAGAAGAAGGACCATACAATTAACAATAAGTGAATGGCTAGACACATAGACAAGATTTTCTAATGCATTAACCTAACCTTATCAAATAAACAATATAATAAAATAATGTAAAATTGAATGATCATTTTATTATATTTTATTTTACAATATTATAAAATTAATAAATTTATATTTTATTATATTTTATTTTATAATATTATAAAATTAATAAATTTTGATGAATTTAACTATTTTTTTTTAGTAATAATAATAATAATAATAATTATAATTTAAAACAATTTTTTAAAATTGATGGTCACATACCATAAAAAATTAAATTTTATAAAATAAAATGTAAATAAATAAAAATTATTTTAATAAAAATATAAAGTATTAAAAATTTTTAACATAATTTGAAATATAAGGAGATGATCAATCCTAATCTAGAAAATCAAACATATCTCTTTGTTTTGACTAGTGTAAAATAGAAAATCAATATTGCTAAAATAAGAACAATTTCTCATAAGCTCCATAGCAAAAGTGGGCATTGGACAATTCTCAAAAAGCTAAGGGATGAGGGAATTTGTTATCTTTGTGACACTAAGAGAGTTGAAGATGTAAATCACCTTCTCTTAAAGTGCCCGCCATATACCTAAATTAGATCTCATTTTCAAAGGATTTGTCACACTACCAACCTTCTTGACCTTCCAACTCAACAAAATTATGGTGATCTTGGAATGCTTCTCTTAGTTTTTTTCTAGCATAGAGACAAAACCCTTATGAGATCCAAGAAATCCCTTACTTTCAAGTCATATAAACCAAATTTAATCTCACTAAATATTAAACATCATCATCATAGTTAAAATCAAAGCAAAACAAATAACATGCAAAATAACTAATAATAAATTCTTGTATTTCTTATATTTCTCATTTTCAAAGGATTTCTCACACTACCAACCTTCTTGACCTTCCAACTCAACAAAATTATGGTGATCTTGGAATGCTTCTCTTAGTATTTTTCTAGCATAGAGATAAAACCCTTACGAGATTCAAGAAATCCCTTACTTTCAAGTAATATAAACCAAATTTAATCTCACTAAATATTAAACATCATATTGGGATGAGAATCGAACTTGAGACCTCTTTTTTACAAATTTCCATCCATTTACATGGCACTTGTCAATTCGTCTACAACCCCGTACAAACAACTAGAAAAAAAATTAAATATAATAACTTTAAGCATTTGAATATAATAATTTAAATATGATAATAATTTTAAACAATGTAAAAATTAAAAATTATTTAAAAACAAAATTATATAATTGTGTCTTTTCTTTTCTTTATAGTATCTTTAATCATACCCAAAAAAAAACCTAATCCGATTTGGCTTTAAAGTTGAATAAATAAAGTGGAAGCCATATTCATCATTTCCTTCCCTCTTATACTTATTTTTAAATAGATTGAGTTTGAATTTTATAAGTTGATTTCCTACTTATTTTTAAAATTTTTAAAGAGATTGAGTTTGAATTTTATAAGTTGATTTCCTTCCCTTTTGATACTTATTTTTTAAAAAGAGATTGAGTTTGAATTTTATAAGTTTACATTTAATTTAAATTGGTTAATATGACTTTGAATTTTATGAGTTTACATTTAACTTAAATTGGTAAATAATTATATACAATTATAATAATGGTTTAGTTTTCAAGATTAATAATTTTTAATTGTTGAAAACTTGATTGGTTAATTAAATAAGATAATACTATTTCCTCCCTTATGATTAATGATTGAGTACGTAAGCATAATGAAATTTTAACGCCTTATTCAAAAAAAAAGGTTGGTGTTAAAAAAGTTGGTGATACTTAAAACAAGTAAGTGAAACATAGCGATCGACAAAGACCATAACGTTTAAGATTAAGAAAGATAGCGACGGACAAAGATGATAACCTTTAATATTATCAACTTTCATCAATGTTCAAAAGTCAATATTTGACTATCGGTTACAAATTCCTTTCTCATACACAATTATTTTTATTTCAGTGAAACTAATTTTCCTTCAAAACTCGTAAAGGAGTAATAGAAGGTTGTATTTTTCTATAATATATATTGCAGTTGAAAAAAAATAATAAATATGATTAATCCTTATATCAATTTTCTATAATTTGTTTATAGGTATGTATTTATTTATAGCGTAATTTAAACGTTTTACTTTTTGGTTTTATTTTAGTGATTTTTTTTTCGTCTTATTTTGTTTGAAATCTAGTGAAGAATGGTTAGATTTGCAGATTTGAGTGGCGAAGTTTGTATAATTGGAGTGCCCTGGGGTTTTTTCAGCACGTTGAATCCATTTATGCATTCATAAATGCAATTTAAACAACAAAAAATAACGTTTTTGACCAGATTTACATCATCAGATTCCAACCAAAAAAACTAAAAGGTAGAACATTTAGCCAACACCTTTATTTATCCGTCAATTGGGTTTAGATAGGGTGATTGGGATGAATGATTGTTATCCTCCCCACCCAAGTTCAATTCTTGCAAGTGACATGTTGAGCTTTTGATAAGTGTATTATTGTAATGACTTTGAACCTTATGTTGACTAGCATTGTGCCTCTGTAACCTAAAAAAATATATATTTAATTATTTATTTTATTTGAGATTGCTTACTATGATGGAAATATAAATAGAGTTTGAGTTTCCTCGTGCTCTATAACCTTGTAGAAAAAAAGGTATTTATTTATTTTATTTGAGATTGCTTAGTGTCATGGAAATATAAATAGAGTTGATAATTTCGTTATAAATTATTTTTTTGGTATTTTAATATTTGATGATCTAACATTTTTATTTGTCTATAAACTTCTTTTCCAAAGAAAATTTTGTGGAAAAATAGAAGGGAAACTTCTTTGTATTTGTGTTTGGAATTCCTATTAAACATATTGGCATACACTAGTGCACCTCACCTAGGGAGATTGAGCCAAGTACTTGTTGGAAAGGAACTAGCCAAATGTCTAGTAATATTGAGCTAACCCCTTTGACTTTTATTTGCCCATGTATAAGTAGAACTTGTTATCCCCTAGCCTAGGGATAACTAAGGAGATCACGTCTCGAGGCCCACAGGTCCTATACATGGAGTATCGAGATCCAGATGACTTGAGCATGGCCTCAGAGGGCCCCTCTTTTCTTTAGTGCAGTCCACATATTGCCAGCAATAATATCCATCACACCAGCTTGGTCCTGAAGCAACGTTGAGTCTTGCTCCATGAGGTAATGAGTCCGGGTATCATGGTATGTATCACTCCAATTTTTGAAGCACTTGAATATGTTGTATTGAATCCCTCTTCATTTCACGACTTTTGCTTGGAAATTATGCTCTTTGCCTCGTTCATATCTGGAAGGGTGACATGGTGACCTAGTAAGTTGATTTCCCTTTAGGATGGGTTGCTACTGGGTGGATATGTGAAAAGTCATTGTCTGTTCCCTCCATAGTTACCACTTTCCATATTTAGTCCTTTCATCTCCCCTATCCTTGTTTGGGCATTGGGATTGGCTACACTAGGAAGGGTTGTACCTTACCTTGTGGGAAGAAGGGGCTAAAGGCCCAGAGGGTAAAAGTAGATGGAAAGAGTTAAAATCCAATGTTGAAACCTTCGAGATGTTTCGCCCAGGGATCCCCTAGAAAGCAGTGCAAAGATTGTCAGTAAGAAAAGGGTACCCATAAGATAACATAAACACTCAAGGTACTAGTTGATGGATAGGAGGTTTAATCACGAATCGACCTATTATGACCATGGGCATGTAGCGATATGACACTACCACCTATCTGGTCACCAAACCAGGGTAGTGGCTCTTGGTGGCATAACCAAGAGAAAGGGGGTCTCATCACAAGCCAACATTCTCATTTCCATGAAATGTTTGTGGATAAAACTGTCACCTCTAGTCATCAAGCCATGACAACGACCCTCAACTATTTCCTTGAAACACAAGAGAAAAAGATCAAAAGAAATAAAGCTAAGAGTAAAAGGCACTGAATGAGATAGGAAACAATTGCATTCATGACAAGGTGCAACTCACCCTCCACAAACGCACCCACATGTAAGACTTTACATTTTCCTATTATCACATGCACCCCATGCCACCTCATACGCTTACATGACTTGCACTAGACTCCACCTGACAAACACCCCAAACTTAAGAGAGGTTAGCCCAATAGGATGCCCTGAGACCCTCTCCAAACCTAACTTGTCAAATTACATAATGTCTTTGAGCATTTGTTTGAGGTTAAGGGGTGTTTGATGCACATGTTCGGTAATTTAATTATTGGATGTGATTTACATGCTATGATCCCTGTGACTTATGAACCCCTGGAGGGCGTACTTGTTGTTGCTGCAGGACCTTGTCCAGTGGGCAGGTGCACATGAGGGAATGATTAGCTCAGACATTCATAGGGCTCAAATCCCATTGATGGATGCTAAGACCCCAACCAAGGGGCATGGCATGGATTGAAAACTTGCACTGGGAGAAAGAAGGACATTGCCTTTGGAGTCACCTTGGTAGACCTAGACCTAGGGAGTCTTGCTCCTCCCACATGGACGTTAGCCCTTAAGGGCCTTGGACATCATCATGGATACCCTAGACGTTAGTCATAACTGGTCTTATCATCTTGGATGACATTTATGAGGCATTGACACATGTGGCCAGGGTTTCAAGCCTTTGGAGTCCCAATGTTTCACCTTCCCCGCCCGATGTTCCATACTTGGGGATCAACATCACCCTAGAGGGGCATGATGTCACCCCTGGAGTGATTCTTAGATGCAAATTAATTTTATTTTGTCCAGATTTAATCTGTGTAAAAAATTGGCTAGGTTGGCCCAATAATTATGAACTAAAATTAATTTTAGGTTAATTTTTGTGTAAATAAGCAGAAAGTGGCATTCAATTTCATCATAACTTGTCCTTGGAGACAAGAGGTATGAAATTTGTGCCCTATTAGGGTTATTGGATGAAATTGTGAGGCACCACTCTTGTTTAAGGCTCGTATTTGCAACTTGGATCAAATTTTGGAGTTTTATGGTGATCTTGCATGGCATACACATGATTATTCTTGGTGCAAGTAAGTAGAATCTGCATTTTGTCATCTATTGAATGGTTTAAGGTATGGTTTTATTTGCTCATACAAGATTATGAAATTGCATGGAGTATTTAATGCTTGAAGTAAGAAACTTAAGTTTCTACCTTCTTACTTTTTTTTTGCCAAGCTTTCACTAAACAGATCTAGTAATTAGTGAAACCCTTGAGCCCTAAATTGCTAGCACTCTAAGGGTTTTGTACTTGGTTATTGTTGCATAAGTTTTACTCCACAAAAAGGATAAGGAGAGAAATGCTCTAGGGCCTAGAATTGCCTACACCCTAGCATTTTGTCTCTCGAGGTCAAAGTCTAGGAGGACTTAAGTTACTACTTCTCCTATACTTTTTCCCTCTTAGACTTTTGTGTATCATCATTAATTTGTAGCCTTAGAAGGAGTTGGCGACATTGACTCCATTTAACCCTAAAAGACAGTAGTCCTCAACCCTTGTTTCTTGACAAGAATCATCAAAATTCATACTCAATCTCTCTACCTAATACCATACTAACCTAAACTAACTTCGTAACCTAGTCTAGGAATACTAACCACTAAGATGTTGTTGTTATAATCACTACTACAACCATCATTTTTCAGCCTATCCAAACTTGTTTGACCACTTAAATCAATCCAAAAATTATATAAGGCATGGTACAATCAACCAAGACTAAAGTGTGCATCAAATTTCCTTTCTAAATACTTTTATGAAGATTTTACTACTGTTGTCATTACTTTATTTTGTTGTTGCTACAATTATCATTGGCAGCCTGTTAAAGTTTATTTTCTGATTGACATATATCTAGAAATTGTATGAGACAAGTGTTATATTTTAGGAATTTACAATATCTTGTTATATTGTCTATTCAAGTGCCTTTTTTGGATATTATTACGGCTATCATTAATTAATTAATGCCGCTATATATTTATCACTTGCTTCATACATTGATTTGTAGCAGTAATCTCTATAAACTTGGGGTCTTGTTGAAGCATTTGTCATCACTTGTTGCTGCCATAACTTTTGTTGTTGTCTTGGTAAGGGGCATGTAAAATTTATTCTCCTTTGCTTCATCCAACAAGTCTTAAGTCTGTTTTGAGTGACCTAGAGAGGGTGGGGGTGGTTAGCCTTACCTTTTCCTTTTCCTCAAACCCCCTAGGTCTTGGGACGTCTCCCTTGGAGTGGATTTATCCTCCTCCTAAAGAGAAAGAGGTACCCTATTGGGGTGAGAACGATAGGACTACCTCCATGTTACGTCAATCTAAGCCTACTTGTCTTCAGGATTTGGGAAAGTATATATTGTGTGATAACATTTTTGGCGCCGTTTCCGAGGAACACTGAATCAATATTCCTCAACGACACTTTTTCAGTAAGCCTTTCCCTCAATTCCTTCATCTTATGAGGCTTACTTGGCGACTCCACTGTGGGTGATTCCCTCACTCCCTTTGATAATCCTTAAGAGGATATCTGGAGAATCCATTGACCTTTTCCATGGTGCCACCTTACTCTCAACTTTGTGATATTTCCAAGATATGGGATCATGGCACCCTGGGAACAAGTGTATCCGACTATTGATTTTCAAAGTTTTCAAGGATACCCGAATTATTTTGATACAAAATGGTTAAACAACTCTCCAAGATTCAAAGGCCTCCCAATTACTCACATTGTATAATTCTTGAAGTATATAAGTGAGATAGAATTGGAAGGGGAGGATGTTCTGGTAAAACCGTTCATACTTTCCCTACCGTCTTTTTTGCAAGATTGGATTAAGGGTTGTTGCAAATATAAGGGTATCTCATCTTTCGTAGACCTCATCAATAGGTTTATTGAGTTTGTGAAACAACAATGACAGACATATGAAGATGCCCTTCAAAATCTCGCAATAGCCCTAGAGGACGAAGGATTCACCACTGAGATTGTGGAAGATATTAGGGATGTGTACCATACTCAATAACAAGAAACCTCTAATATAGAAGGAGATATTTATGAAGAAAGTTGTCAGGCCCTTGAAGAGGAGCAATATTTTTCCCATGATTGAATAGAATGCAGTAAAGACTTGACTAAAGAAGCGAGTTATGAGGATGAAGCACTAGTATCTTCTTCTCTGTCCGATGAATCTCTCCAAGATCCTATCTCTCCTGCACAAGACGAAGAGAACGAAGTGAATCATTTTCCTTTCCAGGTTTTTGATGACACTTTGTTCTATGATTCAGGAGGTGAAGAAGTAAAGGAACCCTTGGAAGAGCTAGGTCCTTCATTTTCTGATGAAGGCGAAAAGATGATTAAAGAGACAAGTCTTGGGGATGATGTACTAGATCCTCTTCCATTTGATGAAGTCATTTAAGCCATTGACGCTCTTGCACATCAAGAAGTGAACACTGCAAGTTATTTCCATTTCCAAGATTTTGATGATTCTTTATTTTATGATTTGGAAAGTGAAGAAGTATTAGAGGAGTCCTTGGATGCATTAAATCCTTCATGTTATAATAAAGGTAGTGACATGGTTGATAATATTGATGATTTCATACATGTTGGAAGACATAAGTGGGATGTGATTGGTTCTGATGAGGATCCCATTTATGATATGGAAGGATATCTTGGAATGTTTCCTTTACAACAATCATATGTTGTTCCTAATAATTTTGATGTTTGGCAACAAGATGATGATATAATTACAAAATTTTTCCAAGCACCCAAGGATGACCCAATGCAATGTTCTCTTGATGATTTTGGGTCATACCTTGAGGATTTTGATAAGTATTCCTTTGAGCACTTGGATTTATTCTATGAAGAATATTATCAACCGTCATTGTGCTAAAATTTTGATAAAGGTGAGGATGTTGCTTGCTTGAAGCAGGATACATGTGACAAGGTTTTCCATCTCCCTCCGATCTCTTTACCTCGTTATATCACTAAGGATGCAATTGGGGAACATGTCTCTTGTTTCAAGTTTTCTTTAGGGAAAACCTTTCCGTTAGAGTTCAAGGGGAGGTTGAATTCCTTGAGAAGTTTATTATCTCAATCTTTCGGCTTTCCCCTGAGAAGTTGTCAGTTTCCCTCTAAGTTCTTGTTAATCCATTCTCAGACCCCAGGGAGTGATGAAGTCTAAGGGAGTCAACCCTTAGACTCTTTGAGCCAACCCTTTGATTCCTTGACCTCTCACGATCCTTTTCTGAGATGGATTGATCACTTTTCTAGAAGGGTGACTTGGCATGATTTTGTCCCTCCCTCCCGCCTCCATGAGCTAGACTTTACGATTTCCTATGATATGATGCATCCTCTAACTCATGTTATTTTTGTGCTTGACTTGTCATTGTTTTGGTTTATGATGAAGCACAAAGGTAGGTATTACGAGGTATTACTAGGATGGTTTCATTGTTTATATGACTACACCTAGCATTCAACCAACAGATAAGTAGAAGTAGGTAGGCATTTGCATCCATTGTACATACCATTGCATATTATTCTAGCATAGTTGTAGTTGCAATTTTCATATTGTCTTGTTTCATTATGTATATATGTATGTTCATAATCATATGTTAGAATAGAGATGCTCTTATCATATATGGACGAAGGGGTGATATCACCACCCTAGGGATTACTGATATCTTTTGTTGAGATTTAGTAGGCATAAGTCATACCATAGATGCTGAGGTTCTCATGAGCTCTACGATGAACACATGTCCTCGAGTTGGAGCTAGATGTTATCCCCTATCCTAGGGATAACTAAGGAGATCATGTCTCAAGGCCTGTTGGATTACTGAGAGGTGGGGGGGGGGGTGAATCAATAATAGAGCAATGTAATCCTTTTTAACCATATAATCCAAGTGTTATATCAATTTAGCATTATCATCCAATAACTGCAGAGTAAGCAAGCAATGGACAAATGAATAATCATACACATACACAGTACACCGATGTTTTACATGGAAACCCAAAGAGGGAGAAAACCAAAAAATGATTTTTCTTATATGTCTTGAAGAATTACATTCATTGGAAGCACCAACTTCCTTTGTTTTCCAGCTGCAACTGGAAGGAGGCTCCAACCCCCTAGTTTCTTAGGCTACAACCTGAGGGAAGCTCCAACTCCCCAATTCT
>ML877668.1:0-14818 GCA_009831015.1 Picea engelmannii
GCATTTTGTTCACTTTATATACTTATTTATTATATAAACATTGTTACTTAAAACAAATTCAACTAAGTATGGAGAGTTAGTGGTGGAATCTTAGCAAATGAACGTGCCATAAATGACTTGGTTATCATACAAATTACATCACTTGTAAGAATCTGTGTTGTGGAACTACTGGAAGTGTAGGAGTAAGGGAGGATGAGTGATACGAAATTTCTACACAAGGGTTCAAATTAGACTAAGTGTTCGCTATGTATGGGATATACATGTACGAAGGTGCGGAAGATATATCTGTGCAGACGAGATGTCTTTGCCGAAGATATATATGTATGTAAGATATATATGTTTAACAATATTTTTTAAGTTAAGCATATGCATAAAAGCATTTTGTTCACATTATATACTTATTTTTAATATATGTATGTACATAAAAGCATTGAGATATCTAAAAAATTAAAAGTCTTTGGTGTTAATTTTTGTTGATTATCAACTTTTACAGGTTGTTGGGGCAACATTCAATGTCAACATCAAGGTTATCTTACCTTTTCATTTAGTTATATTAAGTTTCTCTATTCATCTATTGTGTCATGAACTCTACCCAGTTTGCTTCCCGTAATTCTAACGTGCAAACACTTTGCATTAGTTCTCGCCCATCCTAACCTCCAAACATTTTACATTGTTCACTGCATATTCTAACCTCCCCATTGAACACTTCACTTATCTGCTAAGTTTACTCTACATTGAACACTTTACATTTTTTCTTATTTTTACAAAGTTTTATGCTAAACGTTTTTACTCCAAACACTCAACATTGTTTCCTGCATATACTAACCTCCCCATTGAATATTTCACTTGTTTACTAAGTTTTACTTCACATTGAACACTTTACTTTTTTGTTTATTTTTACAAAGTTTTATGCTAAATGTTTTTACTTTATTATTATCATGGGCCTCTTTGCATAAACAATAATGTTATTTTTCTTTATTATATGAATTATCTTTTGACAAATACTATTCATTACATATGTGTTTAGTTATATTAAGTTTTCTTGTTCAACATATATTTCCCAACTAACTCGGCAGGGACTGCGTTGCCATACAACCCTTGTTGTATTATTAATACATCTATAATAAATTTTCTTATTTATTGTATTTATAATGTTTTAGGTTAGTGTTTTATTATCGTTTTACTTTTAATGGATTAATGTATTGTTAATATAACGATTTAATATTTTATTAATATATTAATAACACATTAGTAATAAGATTCTTAAGATTCTTAACAATAATAATGTTTTATTATTAACGTATTATTACTATTAAGAATAATAATAACCTTTTTATTAATATTATATATATAAGTCTGGTGGGTTAGCTCAAGTGGATGAGTGTCGTTGTTTGTTCGAATGAGGTTCCAGGGTTGAATCTCTGACCATGAGCCTGTTTAGGGCCTCACTTGATGTCCTCACCAGGTTAGGCCCGTAATCAGGCCGAACGGTTTACCCCGTTTACCATCCACGAAATGTGGGGAAGTACTCAGGAGTTTCTTGTGTTGTATTCCCGAGAATATATATATATATATATATATATATAGAGAGAGAGAGAGAGAGAGAGAGAGAGAGAGAGATTCTCATTTGTAAGACATTATTATTTTAGTATTGCATTTTAGGGCTCGTGGTTTTTAGATTAGACAACTTTTTCTATTATTTTCTTTCATGCATCTGATATTAATTGATC
Organism: Picea engelmannii; assembly: GCA_009831015.1. Lineage (NCBI taxonomy): Eukaryota > Viridiplantae > Streptophyta > Pinopsida > Pinales > Pinaceae > Picea > Picea engelmannii. The sequence continues at coordinate 1,731 of ML877668.1, forward strand.
AAATCCTCATTTATCTTTGACTTATTGTTCTGATGATGAAACATGTTATGGATTTGAAACATCAACATACAAAATGACTTCTGGATTATTCTTCGAAACATTTGTATTTTGAAAGGGATAACCATGAGTGATTGCACATTTGTACTCACTAGATGTCCATACATATAATCCCTTTATTCCCTTGGATCTCCAACAAGCTATCAACAATCACTCCAAGGTATTTGTTGAGATTCCCAAAGTCTTCCTCTTGCTCAAGAACATGGTCACGCTATTCAAATCATCCCACGAAGACTTCCTTTCAACATCCAACCTTGCAAATATCTAGAAGAGTGAGATTAAGCACACGGTCCCATAATTGCTAGAGGATGGCATCATTTGACCTAGCCAAAGTGATTTCTCTTCATCAATGGTGATGATTGCAGAAAGGATTCTTCATGGCATATGTGTCTAGGTTATAGAGAACTCAGTGATATCACTATTAGAGATAAGCTTCTTATTCATGTCATTGATGACATCCCTAAAACAACCTCTATAACACATTAAGGTCATTATGAGTTTCTAGTGATGCCTTTTGGGTTTATTGATGCATCATTCCTCATAAGTTTGTGTTGGTAATTTGTATTGATATACTAATTTATAGAAAATCTTGGGAAGAGCATGTACAACATGTTGTCATTGTCTGAACCCAAGGGATTAGCTCAATCGATTGTCATTGATGTTGTTGGGCATTTGACCAATTATGTGTCAATTGGTGCCCAATTATAATCCCCCTAAGTGAGGCACAATAGTCTATGCCAACGAGTTTACTTATGTCGTTCATAAATGTGGGGAAGCATCCTTTGGGTTTCCCCATGAGGTTTTCCTTGGAAAAAAAAACATATTGAAATGGTCCTAAAACTATTGGAGGAATGACAACTACATGTGAAGTCTTCCAAGTGTGCCTTTGGGGTTTAAGACATGGAATATTTGGGACATATTGTATCTCATGAGGACATCAAGGTGGACCCTAGAAAAATTAGATATATGATGGAATGACCAATTCCAAAAACCTTGAAAACCTTAAGGGATTCCTAGGATTGATGAGTTATTGTTTCAACTTTGTCAAGAACTATGGCTGAATTGTAGTACCTATAACATTGTTATTGAAAAGGGATGTATTTTTTCGAACTCAAGAAGCAACCCAAGATTTTGAGAAACTTAAGGAGGCCAGGTGTAGCACCCTTGCCTTTCCCACACTAAACTTCAAAAAATCCTTTATTGTAGAGTGTGATGCCTAAGAGCATGGCATTGGTGTAGTTTTAATGCAAGAATGAAGGCCTCTTGCCTTTAAAAGCCTCCAACTTAAAGGAATAACTTATTCAAACCCATTTATGAGAAGGAATTATTGTCCATATTACATGTAATTAAACAATGGTGTCCTTACCTAATAGGAAGACCCTTCAAGGTAAAAAGAGATCATGATAATCTCCAGTACTTCTTGAGACAACAACTATCTTCAAAATAGCAACAAAAATGGGCCATGGAGATGGTAGGTTATGATTTTGAAATTATCTACAAAAAAGGAAAAGAGAATGTGGTGGAAAATGCACTTTCAAGGAAAGAAGAGAACATCAAGGCTTTACTTTGTGTTATTTCCATTCTACAAGCTAAAGTTGGAAGAGGCAAGAATATAATGGTTTTAGGACCATAGTACATGGTAGCTCATTCATCAACTACAACAAGATTGTTGTTGTTTTGTAGCTTCGGGTAGGTATTCTCACATGGGCTTGGTGTCGGGTATGTGAGAATCTTCGTTGGCACCTCATTGCACTTTCATTTTGGTGAAAACCCCCATGGGTTGGACCTTGGGGTTTCATGGGTTTGTTGATGGGATTTGTGGGTTTGTGTGGGGCTTCACACCCACATGTGTGACTAAACAAATCTAATTTAATGTTTACAATAGTTAAGGGATTTTACTCAACATTAGAGTTGTATAAAAGGACATTAAGGATGATGTGATGATTTATTCTTGTGTGGAGTCTTGGTGACCTTAGTCCAACCATGGAGAGGGGTGAATAGACCTCATATCTGCAATTTTTCTTGTCTTGGACAGGTAGCTTGGAGAGGAGACTAGCCACATGTCTCGATCAATAAGGGAAAGAGCAAGTGCAACCTAGGAGAGGCTCAACCTACTAGAAAGGGTCGACCGCAGGTCCTAGAAGGCTGGACTAGCCTAGTCATGGAGAGAAGAAGGAAACCACAAGTTGTTCTAAGGTTTGGATTGCAAAAGGAGGGCAACTGCAGGTCTGTGGGGTTGCCATAGATGGTTAGGACCCTCAGCGTATAGAGAAAGACATTCGTGGGCAATATTTAGGGTTTCTACAGGTGGAGGAAAACAATTTTGGAGGGGTCTTACAACAGATTTTGTAAGTTGTAACAACAATATCTTGGTGCAGACTTTAGACAACTTATGAGGATGGAACAATCATCTTCAGTCACACAGTTTTGGGAGAGCCTCTGAGGACAGATTTAGTTGAGATTTCATACAGTTGTGAGACAACCATGAGGGTTGTCAGAATAGCACTTTGAGGGTTGTCATGACAACAAATTACAGGGACAGTGGAGGATCAAAAGGACTTAGCATCAATCAAGGAGAAATGATAGGGCTAGAAGGACTTGGCCCTGGTGTTGAAGGCCTTTGTTTAAGGGTTGGAAGGACTCAACCAGACTTGTGCAAGGAGTGCAAGAAAGAGGAGGGTTTGAAGGTGCAGGGGATTCCCTAACCCTCGGCCAACATTGCTTGGACAATTCAACATTGAGTAAGGGTTTTCTGAGTTGAATATTTCCCTTATTTTGGCATTTTTCAATGTAATAAAATTGGGCCATTGTCCCTCGTATGGGAATCCATTGTTTTGGGTTTAAGAACAAGTAATTTTGGGCATTAAATTTATGTGTACTTGTGCATGATCTAATTGCTACTTTTATTTTCCGTTATGCTAAGTTGTTAGACATCTTAGTGTGTTTATGTTTACAATTCAGAATGTGTGATTTATGTGTGTGTTGTTGAGAACCTAGACCAGACCTGAGGTGTGTGTGCACCAAGTCTGGGTGCACTTCAAAATCTAACATGGTATCAGAACTTGGGGAATTGAGATGGCAGTTGGTTCTAAGTTATTGACACTGGTGCTAGCCTTGAGAGGGAGTTGTAATGGTTGTTGTAGGTGGCAGCAAGTTAGATGGTCTCTGGTTTGACACATGGAACATATCGTTCAAATGAGGAGTTGTGGATTATTGCAGCTTGGTGGTGTGGCAGGTTGGGAGTTTTGGTGGATTGGTAGAGAGCTCGGTTCAGAGCAGTATGTTGTGTGGCGGGTTGCCAACTCCTTGGATGGACTTTTGGTGGCTTGTCATAGTGATTTGTGATGAGTGCATCTTGGGTGCTTTGGCATGGACAAGATATCTTCGTGTGCATGACATTTTGATGAGATAGAGTCTTCATCGGGCTAGAGAGTTGCACATTGTCAAGGTGCAACAATGTATGATGTATTTGACCTAAGAGGATGATGACACTTGCTAAGATGAGTTGCAAAGGTCTAGAGTGGTCTAGACTGAGTGTCCAACCACAACTTGGGACTGTTTCAGAGAGAGGACATAGGTTTAGTTGCAACATGAGCGAAGACACATAGAGTTTTGTGACTTGGATGATGGACTTGGGAAGAATTTCATTGGATGGTTGTGACTTGGGTAAGTGGGATGCTTTATTTGGGAGGATTGCACAATTCTTATAGAGTGGGAGCCACCGGCACAGGACAAGAGAATATAATTTGTTCAAGAGCTTCACAAAGACTAACTTAGAGATGTGCATGGAGCTTGGTATGGGGACTAGGCATGTAGTGCAGGGATCTAGAACAATGTGATTCCAGATGGAGTCAGGAGATGTGATGAGAGTGACAAATATGCTATGGGTTCCAGAATTCAGGAGGAGTGTGCTCTCGATCTCGACGATTGAGGAGAATGGTTATGTCGTTTTATCCTAGGATGGACATGTGTTTTTCAAGCCCATGGGATTTAGCTCCGACACAACAATGGTTCTTAGAGTTAGAGAGGGAAAATTGTATAAGTTGAAGGGCCAACATATGTGAGCTATGGCCGGTAATAGCAGAGTGACAATGAACAGGGAGGAGGTAGCTCTGAAGGTTGTGCAGACTTAGAGGGAACCCGACTTCGGAGGGAGTCCGACTTCAGAGGGAGTCAACAGATAAGGGAGTCTGACTTCAGAGGGAATCAACAAGATCAGAGGGAGAGTCAACCATTAAGAGGAAGTCTACCTTTAGGTTCGGGTGGGAGAGAGGATTTTTCCAAGGATGTCAGGAAGGTCTCATGGGTTGAGAAAGCTAGGCAGGAAGCTCAGAAGAAAGAGGATTTTAGGAGAATCATGTCTTCCAAGGAGGAACCATGCCATACAACAAGACTTACTTCAATGACTTCAGTGACATAGGGGGAAGCCAATCAGGAGGATTGGAGAGCAGTTGTGGTAGCAGGTCTAGTATGGGAAGTAGAGCCACTTCCAGTGTGGTAGATAGAGCTACTTCCAAGTGATGTTGGAGTGGGTGAGAATACCTCCCTTGCTAAGAGGGATTATTGATGTTTTGTAGCTTCGAGAGGGTATTCCCGTATGGCTTTGGTGCTAGGCATGTGAGAATATTTGTTGGCACCTCATTGCACTTTTGTTTTGATGAAAACCCACTTGGGTTGGAGCTTGGAGATTCATTGGCTTGTTGATGGGCTTTGTGGGTTTGTGTTGGCGCTTCACACGCACATGTTAGGGCTTCACACCCACATCTATGATTAAACAAAACTAACTTAATGTTGAGTTAAGTTAGGGGCTTTTACTCAAAATTAGAGTTGTATAAAAGGAGATTAAGGATGATCTGATTATTTATTCTTGTGTGGAGTGTTGGTGACCTCAGTCCAACCATGGAGAGGGCTCGAATAAGCCTTATGTCTACACTTTTTCTTGTCTTGAGGAGATAACTTGGAGAGGAGACTAGCCACAGGTCTCGACCAACAAGGGAAAGAGCAGTTGCAGCCTAGGAGAGGCTTGACTTACTAGAAAAGGTTGGTCACGGGTTTTGGAAGGCTGGAACAACCTAGTCGTGGAGAGAAGAAGGAAACCACAGGATTTTTTGAGGTTCGAACTACAAAAGGAGGGCAGCCACAGGTGCTTGGGACCCTCGTCATGTAGAGAAAGACATTTATGTTAAAGTTTCTGCTATTATTAGGTTACCTTTCTATTTACTACATAACAATAGCATAGACATGATCACTGAGAGAAACACAATCACAAGAGTACACAAGCATTTATCCTGGGAAACCCTCAAGGGGAAGAAAACCCAACAAAACTTCCTCAATATAGATAGCCAATACAATGCCAAGATAATGAACCAAACAACACAGAAATTCCTCTCCCAAGGATGTGCCTCTCTCTCTCTTCCTTCTTCCAGCAACTGGTAACTGCAGCTTCCTTCAATACTTGCGCACTAGATGAATGAGCTGAGTGTGTGTCCAAATGAGGCGTTGGACTCACTTATTTATACAATTTGGCATGTGTTGAACAAGTGTCTTTTCACTGGCAGGGCTGACTTCTCATTCTGGGTGGTTATAACCACTTTAATATATTATGGTTGGGCCGTATTTTCATTTAGCCTATTGCAATTAGGGTTTGACCAATCCGCAAAAGGATATTTGGTCAATTACAATGCCCGACATGATCAATCCACAAAAGGGGATTGATCTAATCAATAATAAATATATTTTATCTTTATCCACAAAAGGGGATAAGAATATTCTTTACAGTTACACAATATTTTAACACTCCCTCTTAACAAGAAGGATATTCTTTATCTTTTGACAGGTCACCATATGTCAACATCAACTAGGCAGCAGCATCCATTGGATAACATCATCAACTGGGAAACATCATCAACTGGGTAACATCATAAACTAGATAATAGGAGGCATCAATATAATCCACTTGGTCATCTGGCATCATGATCACTGACTGACATATATATAAATCATTGGAAGTTTTGTTCTCTTTATCTTCGCGCAGAAGATACTCTTTCTTTCTTTCCTCTTCACGCAGAAGAAACTTCTTTCTTATCTTCACAACGAAGATATCTTATATTCACACAGAAGATGTCTTATATTCACACAGAAGATGTCTTATCTTCACACAGAAGACATTCTATGAGTTTTGCCTTTCCTTTTATGTTCTCCCTTCTCTTGTAATCATATATCTCACCCATCAAATGGGGAGGACTACTACCATAGCTTCACTCCTATTCATCCCACATGAACTAGAGAAGCTAAGATGCTAGTCTGGGCAAGACTAGACTCCCTTTCCATGATCCACGTAGGATCACGACACAGACCTCAAGAGCCAACTAACCATTCCACATGGTCAAGGTTTGTGTTCCAGGCTACTCCATCCTTGGCCAGAGGAGAGTATCTGCCCGCTGCCCCTTGGAGAAACATCCACATTCCTCTCTACAAGGGTGGTCACACCCCTCTCTATGAGGGTATTCTAGCATGTCCCTAAAGTATCCAAATCTCAACACTTGGACAAAGGCCAACCTTGGCAAATTTCTCATTCCCCTTCTCTACGAAGGTCTCTTCTCTTTCTCCTTCTCTACGAAGGTCTACCTGTGGGATTGTTCATTCCTTCTCTATGAAGGTCTCTTCCATCTCTACGAAGTTCTAGCTATGGGATCCAAAAAAAATCTCTTATGGTCCAAAATCTTTCAATGGTATAATACCATGCTACCCGTCTGTTGGGCACTACCCATCTACTGGATAGACTTCATCTTGATCAAAATATCTGGGCACCATCCATATACTTTTCTAACTTCATCAAATCACGATCCTTCATTTCGAACTGGGAGACATGGCTCCCTCTTGCACCAAACTGATAGCTTCTACTCATCATCCTTGAAGTTTTCTTCTGTAATATCCTGGGTGCCTTCTTGAGTTCGAGTATTTCTTTCTTTATGTCTTCATACTGGATCAACCTACTCCCTCTGCATCTATAAGAACAGTACTGGAGCAACCTGTAGTTACCTGCATCTCATCCACTATATCTGAGTATCCATCTTTTTCTTCATCTTGAATATTTTTGTTATGCATCTTTAGCAGCCTCCTCCTCCTATATAAATACTGGATATTGTCTGGTCTTTACTGACTGTCACCATATCATACGTCCTTCTCGTGTTGTCTAAATTATGCAAGTCACGACATAAGTTCTTTCTTCTGAGACTTGTAAACTTACTTACATTATGCTTTCTTTGTCACTCTCATGAGTGATCATACATGAAATAAATATTTTATCTATTTCTTCATCCTCTTCTTTGATACTCCCTTCATAAGTCTGCATAGACACTGAAATAAAATGAGGTTAATTCACATTCTCACAAAAATCTAACTTGTAATGATAAAGTATTAAGGTAAACAAGATATTAAAAATAAACATGAATACTTATCTTTTGTTTTTGTGTGGGGAGGCTCCATGGACTCCACCATTTGCTATCTTTCTTCAGATCAACTATCTTTAACTTAAAATACATAATCCTTAATTTCTGCTAAAGCTTTCTTTGAGGGAGGAGATTCCTCTTCCTTTGCCACATGTGCTTGATGCTTTCTTTTCCCTTTTCCTTGAGGACAATCATAAGAAAAGTGTCCCAACTTTTGACAGTTGTAGCATATGATCTTTGAAACATCTCTCTTCTTATTTGGAACTCTTACGGAGTTAGCTTCTTTATTGTTCTTCTCGAAGGAACTTCTTTTGTTCTTTTGAGCTATAAGAGCTTCCTCTTCATCGAAAATTAATCTCTTTTGTTGGTCTGCAAGTCTAGATTCTTCATGTGTGCAATCTGCCCATAACTTATCAAACTTGGGTAACTTGCTTCTTGCACACACTCCTTGTACAAAAGGAATCCAAAATGTTGGAAACCCATTTAGGGTTGTGGTTATAAGTTATTTGTCACTAATGACATCTCCAATAGCTGCAAGCTGATCTCTGATCTGAGAAACTCTCATAAGATATGATGTGACAGATTCTGAGTTTTCCATCTTCATATTACGAAGTTGATTTCTTAAGGTAAGATTCTGGCTAATGTCTTTGCTTTCATATAATCTGTTGAGTGCTTCATACATTTTCCTTGTTGTCTATAGTTCAGATATATGAGGGATCAAGTGATCTTTTACTGAATCTGGCACGTTTATCTTTGCTTTCTTTTCATTCTTCTTATGCTTGGTCTTTTGCTCTTCTTCATTTGATTCTGGTACACCCACTGTAACATGTTCTAGGAGATCATTCTTGTCTAGAATCATCTGCAACCTATGCTTCCAAGATCTGAAGTTTCTAGATCCTTCCAGCTTGTCTTCTACCCTCATGTTGGTAGCCATTCTTTCTTGTAGAAGAAACCCTAGCCCTCCGGGCTATAGAAATAATAAAAAAATCAAATAACTTGGATCTAAAAACTGAACTCACCAAAAGATGCGTTGGACTGAGGCGAGTATGCTGGTACAGTCAGATTTCTGAAAATCCAAATTTTACCCCTTCAAACTTGATCTGTTGATTTTTGGACTGGTGCTTCTGGTTTTCTGGTACTTTTGGTACTCTGGTACTTCTGGTACTCTGGTACTTCTAGTACTCTGGTTTTCTGGTACTTTGTGAAAACTAGGGTTTCACTTTCCAGGGATCTAGCCACTGAAAATGTGCGCTGAAGATGCCAAAATGTTCCTTGAGGTAGGGCGCACCTTTCTAGATGGATTTGAGGCTGAAAACCTTCTTTAATAAAAAAAACCCTAATTTTCATGTACGACAACAGTGACGTTTTTCTTTTTCCTGTGAAAGATGCTCTCTTCAGCTTAGCTCTGATACCATGTTAAAGTTTCTTCTATTGTTAGGTTACTTTCAATTTACTAGATAACAATAGCATAGACAAGATCACTGAGAGAAACACAATCACAAGAGTACACAAGCATTTATCCTGGGAAGCCCTCAAGGGGAAGAAAACCCAGCAAAACTTCCTTAATATAGATAGCTAATACAATGCCAAGATAATGAACCAAACAACACAGAAATTCCTCTCCCAAGGATGTGCCTCTCTCTCTCTTCCTTCTTCTGGCAACTGGTAACTGCAGCTTCCTTCAATACTTGGGCACTAGATGAGTGAGCTGAGTGTGTGTCCAAATGAAGTGTTGGCCTCTCTTATTTATACAATCTGGCAAGTGTTGAACATGTGTCTTTTCACTGGCAGGGCCAACTTCTCATTATGGGTGGTTATAACCACTTTAATATATTCTAGCCAGGTCATCTTTTCATTTAGCCTATTACAATTAGGGTTTGACCAATCCGCAAAAGGGGATTTGGTCAATTACAATGCCCGACATGATCAATCCACAAAAGGGGATTGATCTAATCAATAATAAATATATTTTATCTTTATCTACAAAAGGGGATAAGAATATTCTTTGCAGTTACACAATATTTTAACAATTTATGGGCAGTATTGAGGGTTGATACACGTGGAGGACAACAGTTTACAATAGATTTTATAGGTTGTAACAACAATATCTTGGAGAAGAATTTGGACAACTTCTGAGGATGGAATATTAATCTTCAGTCACAAAGTTTTGGGACAACCTTTAAGGGTTGATTCAACTGAGTTTTGGGACATTTATGAGACAGTCGTGAGGGTTGTCACAACAACAATTTGAGGGATGTTTTAACAACAGATTACAGGGACGATGGATGGCTGGAAGGACTCAACCAGACTTGTGCAAGGAGTGCAGGGAAGAGGAAGGTTTGAAGCTGCAGGGGATGCCCTAACCCTCAGCGAGCATTGCATGGACAATTCAACATTAAGTAAGGGTTTTTTTAGTTTATGATTTCCCTTGTTTTGGCAATTGTCCCTATTACAAGAGCCCATTGTTTTGGTTTAAGAACAAGTGATTCTAGGCATTAAATTCATATGTACTTGTGCATGATCTAATTGTTGGTTTTATTTTTCGTTGTGCTAAGTTGTTAGACATCTTAGTGTGTTTATGTTCACAGTTCGGAATGTGTAATTTATGTGTGTGTTATTGAGAACCTGAACCAAACCTAAGGTGTGTGTGCATCGAGTCTGGGTGCACTTCAAAATCTAACATGGTATCAAATCTTGAGGTATTGAGATGGCAGTTGGATCTGAGTTATTGAAACAGATGCTAGCCTTGAGAGGGAGATGCAATGTCTATTGCAGGTTGTAGCAGGTTAGATGGTCTCTGGTTTGAGACATAGAGAAAACCATTTAGATGAGGAGTTATGGACTATTGTAGCTTGGTGGTGTGGCAAGTTGGGAGTTTTGGTGGATTAACAGAGAGCTGAGTTCATAACATTATGTTGTGTGGCAGGTTGCCAACTCCTTGGATGGACTTCCAATGGCTTGTCATAATGCGTTGTGATGGGTGTTGCTCGAGTGCTTTGGCATGGATGAGATAGCTTTGTATGCATAGAAATTTGATGATATAGAGTCTTCATCGGGCTAGAGAGTTGCACATTGTGAAGGTGCGATAGTGTGTGAGGTATTTGACCTAGGAGGACGAGGACACTTGCATAGTTGAGTTGCAGAGGTCTTGAGTGGACTAGACTGAGTGTCCAACCACAACTTGGGACTTTTTCAGAGAGAGGACACATGTTCAGTTGTAGTGTCTACGAAGACACAAAGAGTTTTTTCACTTGGATGATGGAATTGGGTAGAAGTTCATTGGATGGTTCTGACTTGGGTAAGTGGGACACTTGCCTTAGGAGGATTGCATGGCTCTTATATAGTGGGGGCCACCGACACATGACAGGAGCACACGATTTGTTCAAGAGCTTCAAAAAGACTAACTTAGATATGTGCATGGAGCTTGGTATGGGGACTAGACATGTAGTGCAGGGATATGGAACAATGTGATTGTAGATGGAGTCAGGAGATGTGTTCAGAGTGAAAAATGTGATATGGGTGCCAGAACTTAGGAGGAGTGTGCTCTTAGTCTCAACAATTGAGGAGAAGGGCTATGTCGTATTGTTCCAGGATGGATAGGTGTTATTCGTGCCTAGAGGATCTAGCTCCGAATAGTAGTGTTTCTCAAAGTTAGAGAGAGCCTGCATAGGCTGAAGGGCCAACCTATGCAAGCTAGGTCTGACATTAGCATAGTGATGGTGAATAGGGAGCAGGTAGCTTCGAAGGTTGTGCAAGCTCAAATGGAGCTTGACTTCAGAGAGAGTCAATGGGCTCAGAGAGAGAGATAACCATTCAGAGAAAGTCCAGCTTCAGGTTCAGTTTGGAGAGAGGAGTCTTCCAAAATTATCATGAAGTTGTCGTGGGTTGAAGAAGCTAAGAAGGAAGCTCGGGAGTAGGAGGATTGTAGGAGACGTGTGTTTCCAAGGAGGAGCCATGCCATACAAAAAGACTTGCTTAAGTGACTTTGGTGACAGAGGGAGTAGCCAATCGGGAGGAATGGAGAGCAGTTGTGGTAGAGGATCTAGTGTGTGAAGCAGAGCCACTTCTAGTGTGGGAGACAGAGCTCCTTTTAGGTGATGCTGGAATGGGTGAGAATGCCTCCCTCTCTAAGAGGGAGTGTTGAAGTTTTGTAGCTTCCATTAGGTATTCTCACATGGCCTTAGTGTCGAACATGTGAGAATCTTCGTTGGCACCTCATTCCACTTTCGTTTTGGTGAAAACCCCCTTGGGTTGGATCTTGGGGTTTCATGGGATTATTGATGGACTTTGTGGGTTTGTGTTGGGGCTTCACACCCACATGTGTGATTAAAAAAATATAATTTAATGTTGAGTTAAGTTAGGGGATTTTAATCGACATTAGAGTTGTATAAAAGGATATTAAGGATGATGCAAAGATTCATTCTTGTGTGGAGTCTTGGTGACCTCAGTCCAGCCATGGAGAGGGGCCAAATAGGCCTCCGGTCTACAATTTTTCTTGTCTTGGGATGGTAGCTTGGGGAGGGAACTAGCCACAGGTCTCGACCATAAAGGGAAAGAGCAGTCACAGCCTAGGAGAGGCTCAACTTGCCAGAAAAGGTTGGTCGCAGGTCTAGGAAGGATGAAACAACCTAGCCATGGAGAGAAGAAGGTAGTCGTAGGATGTTTTGAGGTTCATATTGCAGAAGAAGGGTAGCCATAGGTATGTAGGGTTTCCACAGGTGGTTGCGACCCTCATCCTGTAAAGAAAGACATTTCTAGGGAGTATTGAGGGCTACTACAAGTGGATGAAAACAATTCTAGAGGGTTGTTACAACATATTTTGTAGGTTGTAACAACGGTGTCTTAGAGAAGACTTTAGACAACTTCTAAGGATGGAATAATCATTTTCAGTCACGGAGTTTTGGGATAGCCTTTGAGGGTTGATTCAACTAAGTTTTGGGACAGTTATGAGATAATCGTGAGGGTTGTCACAACAACAATTTGAGGGTTGTCATAACAAAAGATTACAGGGACAGTGGAGAGTTGGGAGGACGCAACCTCGGTCAAGGAGAAGGGATAAGGCTGGAAGGAGCCAACCCTAGTGTTGAAGACCTCAGTTCAAGGGTTGGAAGGACTTAGGTAAACTTGTGCAATGAGTGCAAGGTAGAGGATTGTTTTAAGGTGTAGGGGATGCCCTAACCCTCAACCAACAGTGCATGGGCAATTCAACATTGAGTAAAGATTTTTTGAGTTGATGATTTCCCTTGTTTTGGAATTTTTTAGTGTAAGAAAATTGGACCATTATCCCTGGTATGGGATCCCATTATTCTAAGTTTAAGAATGAGTGATTTTGGACATTAAATTCCCGTGTACTTGTGCATGATCTACTTGCTCATTTTATTTTTCGTTGTGCTAATTTGTTAGACATCTCAGTGTGTTTATGTTCACAGTTCAAAATGTGTGATTTATGTGTAGATTTTAACCTTGTACAATATTTACTACATACAAATTTTCAGTAAAACCAAACCGAGAAAACCAACATATTCTATATTCATTCATAGTGATACATTGTTTACAATACAATATACATATAGAAGCCAG
>ML877668.1:14918-32668 GCA_009831015.1 Picea engelmannii
AGTGATGTAATTTGTATGATAACCAAGTCATTTATGGCACGTTCATTTGCTAAGATTCCACCACTAACTCTCCATACTTAGTTGAATTTGTTTTAAGTAACAATGTTTATATAATAAATAAGTATATAAAGTGAACAAAATGCCTTTATGTATATTTTTAAGTTGGCATATTTTGGACTCATATGCGAAGAATTCATATCACTCATCCTCCCGCACTCGCGGACTTTCGTAACTCCACACTTTAAATAGTTATCAATGTTATCAATAATAGATACATATGCATAAGTATATAAAGTGAACAAAATGCTTTTATGCATACGTTTAAATTAAAAAAAAATGTTAATTAATGGTCATAATTTTCATTTCAATATTTTGCTTAGCCATTTTTCATGTTGTGCGAAGCCTTTTGCTATGAACATAACTATGCACTTTGCCCATATATATATATCTTCCATACCTTCACACTCTACATAGGTATATCCCTCGCAAAACCAACACATTAATATTGAATGTCACCCCAATAACCTGTAAAAGTTGATAATAAAAAAACACTAACGCCAAAGTCTTTTAACTTTTTAGATATCTCAATGCTTTACGTATATACATATATTAAAAAATAAGTATATAAAATGAACAAAATGCTTTTATGCATGTGTTTAACTTAAAAAATATTTTTAAACATACATACCTTCCGCATAGATATATCTTTTGCATAAACACATCATCCACACAGATATATCTTCTGTACCTCCACACAGGTATATCCCCCACACAACCAACACTTAGTTTAATTTGAACCCTTGTGCAAAGAATTCATATCACTCATCCTCCCACATTCCTACACTTCACAACTCTGTACTTCCAATAGTTCCACAACATAGATTCTGACAAACGATGTAATTTGCATGATAACTGAGTCATTTATTCCATGTTCATTTGCTAAGATTCCACCGCTAACTCTCCATACTTAGTTGAATTTATTTTAAGTAACAATATTTATTATAAATGATAGGTATATAAAGTGAGAAAAATGTTTTTATGCATATGTTTAACTTAAAAAATATTGTTGAGTCGAATTTATTTTAAGTAACAATGTTTATTATAAAAAGATAAGTATATAAAGTGAACAAAATGCTTTTATGCATATGTTTAAGTTGGTCTATTCGGGACCCTTGTGCGAAGAATTCATATCACTCATCATCTTGCACTCCCGCCCTTCCGCAACTCGACACTTCAAATAGATATCAATGTTATCAATAATAGAATATTGTTATGCATATGCATATAGTCTTGGATGAGAGTGTGTTAGAGGAAAATGATATCAATAATATAATTATATGTTAATATTTTAAGATTATTAATAAAAATTATATTCATATGTATAAAGATGCAAAATTTTCTTACTTAAAAATAAATTAATATAAAAAATGTTTTAAATATTAATATTTATTTTACACACATAAAATAGTTACATAAAACAACTTTCTTTTGTTGATAATTAACAAACATTAACATCAAAGTCTTTTAACTCTTTAGATATCTCAATGTTTTTACGTATATACATATATAAAAAATTAAGTATTTAAAGTGAAAAAAATGTTTTTATGCATATGTTTAAATTAAAACATATTGTTTTTTATTTTCACATAATTGAGGCTATGCGGTGAGTTGAGTGTGAGGATGCCTCTCAGGTAATAGAACCTCAGGCGAGGGCCACATGTCCTCTCCCTTCCACCCTCTTTCTTTTGTTTCCGTCTGTCGCTTTCCCTTTTATGGTCTTGGTGTCAGGGATTTTCCAGTCAACGATGATTTTTTCATCCTCGTCTTTGGAACTCTCGAGATTTCCTACGAAGAGGCGGCGCGAAGGGATGGATGGAGTCTTAAGCATATCCCCTCTTGGACTATGACGCCTGCTTGTCTACAGATAAGGCCTTTCTGACACACTCTGAATTCCTCGTTAGGAGGACTATGTCCAAATGCACTGGAAGCCCGCCATTCAGATCTAGAGTTAGATAAGATTTTGAGTGTGGTAAAGATGGCCATTGTCTAGATTCCAACATGCAGTTTAAGGAGCCTTTCAACAGTCTCAACCTTGGAAAAGGTGGTGGTTTACCTTCTCTAGAGTCTATCCTCACAGTTCCAATTCATTCCTCATGCCCATAATTGTTACTATCGACGTATTCTTTGGACAATGTGAAGGCTCGGGGTTTTGGTAACAAAAGTCTGATGAAGAACTCGAAGTGTATCAAGGTAAAAGGTGGTGCGGTTAAAATGGTGGTGTGTGAGGATATCCCAATTTCAGAAGTAACTCATTCTATAGGGAAGATGCTGGTGGGTTGTTTTAGGGGGAAATCGACAAGGGAAAAGGCTCTCCAACAGTGAATCAAAGCGAATTAGAAACCTTTGATTTGGTACAAGCCTGAAGTCCATGTGTTTCTGAAAGGATGGAATTCATTCCTCTTTCATTCTAAAGACGATTTTGCAGTGACGCTTCACTAGAATTGGACTCGGGGACTGTGAGGGCTCTCCTTGAAGCCCTAGATGATAGATTTTGACCCCATTCATGAGTTGGTAGTCCTTTTGAAAGTGTGGGCAATTTTACCCGGGCTACCTTTGGTCTTTTAGCCAAGGGAGGCTCTTAAGGTTATCAATAATAAGTTGGGATCATTTGTGGGATTGGAGCCAAGTTGGGCTTCCAAAAAATACCGAAGGTGGGCATGGATTTAGGTGGAAGTTGACGTGCTGGAGGGTTTGGTTGGAAGTTTAGATATTGTGTATGGGGACACAACCTGACATTAGAGGGTAGACTACAGGGAGCTACCCTTTCGATGTCACGGTTGCCATGAAATCGAGCATATTAAGGCCCAATGTTCTATGGTGATGCCTTCAGTCAATTCCTCGTTTAAAGTATGGAGAAGAAAATCAACCATTGGCATGCAGGTTTTTGTGGATACATTTTCGGTGGAAGGTAAAAATGAAAACGTAAGTCTTGGACCGAGCAAAGTGATCACCTTGAATACAACTCCGGGGGACGTATCTCTCATCACCTCATAGTCAAGTAAGAAGTCCCCCCCCCCATCTCTAGTCCCATCTCTTGCTTCAAACATTATTTTGGAAGATTTTATGGAGGGTAAAGTGGTGGTCCCTTCCCTTCACTCTTCTCCCCCTCCCTCCCTACGCCTTTGGTTCCTTATTTAGTTGAAGAGGCCCCTTCTTCCCCTGTTCCTTCTCCCTTTCCTTGGGGTGAAGTTCGTGCTACGACTACAAATCCTCTCCTTTTTTCCTACTCCCTCTCATTGGTAGTATTGTCGAAGAATCCAACTCTGAGTGCCCCGGTTTCCTTCTCCTCTCCCTCTTCTAATCCCTTGCCGCCCCCCCTATGGCCAAAGGGGGAGTATTGTTTACCCTATTTTCTTCTCTTCAAGCCCCCCTCTCCTCCCCTCAATGGTTATTTCGTTCAGTCTAAAAGTCACACGATTGGATCTCTCCCTTCCAAGGGTGGACTAGCGCTTGACCTCCCTTCCATGGCGCAGGTTGGAAGGAAGTCGCTTTTGCATAAATATAAGGAGAGGATGGTAGTCGAGATTCAGAAAGGAACCTAGTCAACCATAACCAAGGCCCTTAGAGAGAGAAGCTCCCTGCCCCCCCCACCCCCCCCCCCTCGCTCAAATGATTCTTTTGTCCTTTAATGTGAGAGGGGTTGGGGGGGCCCATAAACAACTTCCCCTCAAAACGCTTTTCCTAAGCCTTAGGCATGACATCATCATGCAACATGAGACCATGTGTTCCGGTGAAAAAGTTTTGAATATTGTGGGGACTTGGTTGAATAATCGATCCTTCAACTCCTCATATGTTGAAAGAATGTCGAGTGGGCTCCTTACTGGGTGGAGCGCAAACTTTAATGCTCTCTCCACTTCTTCATGTAGATTGTCCATCTTTGTTCAGCTCAAGCATAAATATAGTATTTCATCCTTTTCTTCTATTATTATTTATGGACCCTATGCTGACATGGTCTTTTTTTGGGAAGAATTCTCTTCTGCAGGAGTTTTAAATGACCCCATTTCGATGGTTGGAGGTGATTTGAATTTCACAATCTCTCTAAGAGAAGTGTGGGGGCCAACTCTAAGAGAAGACCGCCAGAGAGGGTTTTTTCTCTCCCTTCTTGAAAAATCCCGCTTGTTTGACTTAGAACCGGGTAAGCTTTCCCCCACCTGGCAGAATTTTAGAACTGGAAGTGAATAAGTAGCTAAAAGGCTGGACAAATTCATTGTTTTAGAGTCTTTGATGGCTATGGGGTTCAAGTTTAAATCCAAGGTGGTGGAGGGTGGGATCTCAGACCACCGAACAATCATTTTACAGTGGAGGACCTCTTCGAAAGCCCCTCCATCCCCTTTGAAAATTAGCCAGGTCTTGCTAGAGGATGAAGATTTTAAGAAGCTAGTGACTACCTCATGGGAAAAACTCTCAACTCTCAAGTTAGAGCCACTAATGGTCCAGTTCGAAGAAATTCTGAAAAGAACAAAAGGAGCAATAAAGCAATGGATTTCGATTTGGAAAACAAAGAATCGAAGAGAGATTTCAGAGATTGAGGCTTTCTTATCCCTAATTCTAAAAAGAATGGATGAAGTTCCCTTGTGTTTAGATGAATTGGAAGAACTAAAAATATTGGGCGATTTAAGAAACTCTTGGCTAAAGAAAGAGGAATAGGAACGGAACCTGAAAAGTATAGCCTTGTGGCTCCTAATAGGGGACAACAACACAAAATTCTTCCATCATTATTCCAACCATCACATGAGTTTAAATACGATTTGGGAAATCAAGAATGAGAAAGGAGCTATCGTAATTCTTTCCAAGAGAAAGATGAGGCAGGTGTGACTTTCTTTGAAAATATTTTCACTGCCATTGTTGGATGTCCAATCCAAGAAATTCTCGAAGCAGTATCCAAATTACCGCCAATATTTACCTGGGAAATTAATCGGTCTTTGGAAGAGAAAGTTTTGGAAGAGGAACTATGCGTAGCCCTGTCTTCTATGTAGAATGGTAAGAGTCTCGGGCCAGATGGTTTTATTGTGGAATTTTCGAAGGCCTTTTATGACTTAATAAAATAAGATATACTAATGATTGTATGAGAATCTCAGAGGGTCGATACAGTCCATGGAGCCCTCAACTCCACATTCCTATACCTTATCCCTAAAAAGAAAAACACAAAATATTTTGGGGAGTTTAGATCAATATCTTGTTGCAATGTGGTCTACAAACTAATCACCAAGGTTATACCACATAGGTTGAAACCCTTTTTAGCAAATTCATAGACGAGGAACAATTCAGATTCTGCCATAACAGGAAAATTGACGACGCTATAGATATCGCCCAAGAAGTCCTCCACTCGGTAAAAAAGAATAACCTTAAAGCTGCTATCCTAAAACTGGACCTGTCTAAATCCCATGATAGGGTTAATTGGACCTTCTTAGGATTGGCTCTGATTTAAGTGGGCATCAATTTAAGCACAATAAATAGTATCATGGGATGCATACAAAGTGCATCATCTATAGCTCTAATTAATGGTTCTCCTTCTAGATTTTTCAAAGCTTTGAGAGGCCTTCGTCAGGGGTGCCCTCTTTCCCCATTCATGTTCTTAATTATTGTAGAAGGCCTTAGTCATCTTCTCAAATAAGCAAGGAAAAGCAAACAAATAAAAGGGGTCAAAGTGTCAAAATCAGAGACACTATCTCACCTCTTGTTTGTTTACAATGTTTTCTGCAACATGTTCTGTGTTCAAAGAGATATGAAAACGTTAAAGAGAATCATCAACTTGTATTTTCTAGCTACTGGTATGGAGATCAATTTGGAGAAATCATGCATAATTACTAATAATTATCTTAAGGCTAAAGTGAACTTGTTCTTAAACTTATTCCCGGCTCAAAGAAAGAACCTAGCCGATGGAGTTAAATATTTAGGTTTTTTCCTCAAGCCAGATAGCTATAGAAAGGAGGACTGGGTGTGGGTCATTCAGAAATTGGAAGCAAGGATCTCTATCTAGGTCAACAAAACATTGTCCAGAGGTGGAAGGATCGTCCTCCTTAAATCAATGTTAGAAAGCATTCCACTATATTGGAATTCAATTGCATCTATCCCCAAAGGAGTTTTGGACAAGGTTCGAAAGCTTAGTTTTCGGTATCTCTGGTCGGGTCAAAACTTCTCAGGTGGTGTTCATTTAACCAATTGTATTTCTATTTTATCTCCAAAGGAATTCAAAGGATGGGGTCTAAAGGACATACATCTTTTGGCGTATGTGCTAGCTGGCAAGAATATTTGGAGGTTGACCCAAGGGAATTCCCTTTGGGTTTGGGTTATGTGCTCTAAATACCTTTCCAACCTGTCAATAGTGGAATGATTTCATTAGCTAGTCAAATCCTCTAAAGGCTCCCCGGATAGTTCTTTCCAATGAGCTATTGTGCACCTAAAAAGAAGATCATATGCAAAATTTACAACCTCGAGAAGTTGATGTACCAAGTTACCCCATCGGGGCCCACATGACTTTTTACACTTCATCTCCTAGGGTTAGGTTTTTGGATGTTTAGGGTTTTCTCATTTATGCTTTATGTTAAAAATTCCTTTAGAGCCTTATTGTAACTAGCTTCTTACGAATGAGCATAACCAACACATCTCTTCTCAGAGATAAGCTACCACCATTCTAGCTAGCTTGTGTGCTTTTGCATTTTACAGTCTTTTGTATTTTAGAAAGTCATTGATAGGATATGAGCTTTATTGTATTACTGTGTTCCTTTCCACATCTCTATGTAATTATTTGTTATATCTCTACCTTCATATCGTTCCTAAAATAATTTGGATCAGTGGTATCAGAGCGGTCTGCTCCTTGTCGTCCTTAGTGCATGTCCCCAATGAGGTCAAGGTATAGAGAGTTGGGTCTCAAGCTTGTATCTCTTGAGGAAAACCTCTCTTGCATTCCCAAGCAACCTTCCATGGTGGAAGAAAAGAGGGACGATGGGAGAGGATATCATTTCAAATTGTTTCCAGAGGAAGCCCTTGCGCGATAGATGAAGGAGATGATGGATAATTCACCCTGATCCTTTGACGGTTGCCAGCAACAACGGAGACACCTTCAACCAACAATCATTTTGAAGGTGCGATGCCCTTCAAGGTATAAGTTAACTTTGATATTCCTTTATTTGAAGTCTAGATAAATAACAATGCTTTGGAAATATGGTTAAATCTGCTAGAGGGTTATTTCTCTATCCATGATTTTTCCAACAGTAAAATGATCACCTTCACACTCCTTAAGGCCCTTCCCCATGTTAGATATTGGTGGGAGAGTTACTGTGAGAGCACCGACGGTCTGGAACGATCCCAATCCTTCTTAGACGGATCTTGCTTTGTTGATTCTACGAAAACCTCAAAGGACTCCTCCCTTTGAAGGATTTTCGCCACTCTTCCTCTTTATCTTTGTTCTTCCTCAAACCCTTGTCTTCTTAAGAGACTCTCCTCGACACTTAGTCGAATCTCAGCCTGTGCACTCCTTGCAACAGGTCCTCCTCCACAACTTGGCTTCTCTGTGGGAAACTTCAGCTACTCCTCCTGAGCTCTTGAGTCAAAAGACTCTGTCGCACACTCCTTGCGGGTGAACTTCCTTCAAGCTATCTCTCCAGACCTTTCTGAGTCAAAATGGACTCTATCACACACACCTTGCGGATGCTATGCAATCCTTAGACCTCTAAGATTCCCGTTGTCTCTTCTGATCTCACGAGTTGAAAGAGACTTCATCAACGCACTCCTTCCAGACACTATGCACACTTGCACTTGCTTGTAGAAGAGAAACAATTGAAACTTATTTAAAACTTCACAGATTCATAAATTCATCCATGTAAATGCATTCATAAATAGAGGAGCAAGAAATAACAGAGAATTCCAAATAAACATGAAGTCTACCATTCATTCATTCAGATAGACACGTCAACACCATGCATTTGGGACAATGCCCCTCTACTATATTCATTCAACTGAAAGATACACATGTTCATATACTTCTCTCGGTAGCTCTCGACTCTTAGCTACAATGGAAACAACTCTAAATAACTAGAGTGCTAACAACAATTTCATTAGCCTAACATCAATCTCTACAATAGATTCAACAACCTTCTTTGGGCATCAATACACAACTTTATACAAGAGGGGATCTTCAAGCTCTTCCCTCCAACTATTATAGAGCTATCCTATCGAATTAAAAGCTATCAACTACTAGAATTTATTACAATAAATATTTGTGACAGACAAATAAGATCGAACACATCGAATATGCACTGTATTTAGCTACATTAAAAGAAATTACATTCTCTGATGTCCTCATGAAATCATCCAACTCCAAAACATTAAAGAGGTTCTTTAATTACAATTCTTCTCAAAATATTTGCGTGATACACCTCCTTTAAATTTAAACTATTTTGAAAATGCACGCTAGTGCGCCTAGCTGTCTTCCGTTCATGCTTTGCTGGCGATGCTCCTGCATCATACTCCTCTGGCTGAAAAATTCATGGACTCCTGCACTGATCTTCCATGCTTATGGATGTCCACTTCGCTTACCCAACTTGCATCTTCTATTGGTTGTCCTTTCCACTTTACCAAATACTCAAAATATGTTTTCCTTATGGTTTTCTTACCAGTTTGCCGATCTACAATTTGCTCCATTTGTGGATTTTCTGCTATAGGCATTTGTTTTTTCCACTGGACCTCCCTCTGATCTTTGGGTCCTTCAGTTCCGTATTCCCTGTAAGGATACAAGTCGACAATGATAAATATGTGCGATATACCCACATCTTCTGGAAACTCTATCTCATAAGCATTCTCACCAAATTTTCTTAGGATTTTGCATGGCCCTATCTTCTTCAGCTTTAGTTTATTATATGTCCCTATTAGGAACCTCTCCTTCCTAATATGTGCTAGAACTTGATATGCGAATTCAAATTTAAGTTTCCTCCTATGTTGATTAGCTCTGCGTTTATATTCACTGCTGCTTCTCTGCAACTGCTCTCTGATCTGATTAAGAAGTTCCTATATTTCTGCAGCAAAGTCTTCGGCTCCAGCGCTTCTAAATTCATTTTGCTCCAGATCTCTCAACTCTGACACTCCCCTCAGATTCATTCCATACATTATCTGAAATGGACTCTTTCCGGTACTTCTGTTCATTGAGTCATTGTATGCAAACTCCGCTTGTGCTAGAATATGATCCCATTGGCTATGATGTTCAGTGACCAAACTTCTCAGCAAATCTCCCAAACTTCGGTTCACTACCTCAGTCTGTCCATCCGTTTGCGAGTAATATGCATAACTAAAGGATAGTTTCGTTCCCAGCTTCTTCCACAATGTTCTCCAAAAATGACCATCAAATTTGGTATCTTTGTCTAAAACAATACTATTGGGCAATCAATGAAGTCTTACAACTTCTTGGAAAAACAAATTAGCAATGTGCGTTGCATCACTGGTTTTCTGGCATGGAATAAAGTGTGCCATTTTTGAAAATCTATCGACCACCACAAATATGAAATCACTTCCTCTTTGTGTCCTTGGCAATCCCAACATGAAATCCATACTTATTGCATCCCAAGGCCTCTCTGGAATAGGCAATGGTTGATACAACCCAGTATTATGTCTCTTCCCCTTTTCATACTGGTAGATCTTACATATTTTCACAAACCTCTTCACCTCTTCCCTCATACTTGGCCAACAATATGAGCCGTTCAACCGTGCAAACATTTTTTCGTGGTCAAAATGTCTGACTAGACCCCCACTATGTTTTTCCTTCAACAAATTTTCCCTCATTGAACACTTCGGTATGCACACCTGACATCCTTTGAACAACAACCCGTCTTGAATCAGATATTCGGCCCACTGGCTTCTATCTCTGAGTACAAGGTTCGCACATGCTTTATATGCTTCCTTGAAATATGGATCATCATGATACATTTCCTTAAGGTGTTCAAACCCAAAGGTTTTCACTTGAAAGTCCTGCAGAATCAAACATATCCTGCTTAATGCATCAACAAACTTGTTAGAATTACCAAAAATATGTTTAATGACAAAAGTGAAATTTTGAATAAACTCTATCCATTTGGCATGTCTCTGGTTTAACTTATCTTGTCTGGTTATGAATTGTAAAGCTTGATTATTGCTATACAAAATAAACTCTTTTGGAACGACATAGTGCCTCCATTTCTTCAAGGCTTGAATTATGGCATAGAACTCTTTATCATACATGGAAGCTTCTCACCTCAAATATACTCCTTGGTGATGACCATTCTCTAATTGATTTCACCTTTTTTGGATCCATCTTCAATTCATTCGAAGAGATCAAAAAACCCAAATAAATGAGTTATGTCTTCATGAAAGAGGATTTTTTAAAATTTATTAGCAGCTTTTCCCGCTGTAACCTCTTCATCACTAACATTAAGTGCCTCAGATGTTCTTCATCAGTCTTGTTGAAGACCGATATATCATCCCGATATACGATCACAAACTTACCAATAAAATCTTTCAATACTTCATTCATCAACATCATAAAAGTACTCAGGGCAATTGTTAAGCCAAATGACATAACAAGCCATTCATACAATCCCTCATTTGTCTTGAAGGCTATATTCCATTCATCACCTTCCCCCATCCTTATCCAGTGATATCCACTTTTCAAATCTATCTTTGAAAAATAGTTCGCTCCACTTAAACAATCCATTAAGTCATCCATCCTTGGAAATGGAAATCTGTACCTAATGGTGATCTTATTTATGGCCCTTGAGTCTGTACACATTCTCCATCGTCCATCATTCTTCAGACTCAACACAGTTGGTACTGCACATGGACTCAAGCTTTCTTTGACCAAACCTTTGTTTAACAAATCCTGAACTTGTCTTTTCACCTCCCCATTCTCTTGATGTGTCAATCTGTACGCTGCTTTATTCAACTGGCTTGTTCCTGGTATCAACTCAATGTGATGGTTGATACTTCTGATAGGTGGCAATGAGCTTGGCAACTCATCCACTACTATGTTAGAAATTTTTTCCAACAACTCCTGAATTTACTCAGGCAAATCCTCCATAGAAGTACTTGTAAGGATAACTTTTGGCTTCCTCGCTACAACAAATTGCATCTCCTATTCCTTCTTAACTTCACTCAGAAGTTCCTTCCCACTCATGAGAAGTATGCTCGTGTTGGCTTCTTCTTTCACTTTCTTTTCCTCAATTGGTAGCAACATGTGTGTCCTACCATTCTTCTCCAAGGTATAAGTATTTGTTCTTCCATCATGAATTACATTCCTATCATACTACCATGGTGTTCCCAACAAAACATGACATACATCCATGGGAATCACATCACACATAATTTCATCTCTATATCCTCCTATTTTAAATTCAACCAAGCATTGTTTAGTGACTGTTACTTGATGACCTTTCTGCAACCATGAGACTTTATATGACGTCATATGTGCAGTCATCTCCAGATCCAGTTTCCCCACCATCTCCATGGATACTAAATTACCAGTGCTCCCACTATCAATGATTACCTTGCAAACTTTGTCTTTAGTCTTGCAAGATGTCCTGAACAAACTGTTCCTCTGCACTGGTTTTTCAACCTTTGGCTCTGGCTTTAAGAGAATCTTCTTTATCATCAAAGATCTCCCATCTTCTGCGCCTTCTGCCTCAACATCTTGCTTCTGCACTTCCGAAATGTGAGCTTCACCTCCTTCTTTCTTTCTCTCAGGACATTCCCAAGACATGTGTCCTACCTTTCCACATGCACAACACTTTATCTCTCCTCCTCTATCTCTTCCTCTTCCTCTAGGAAAAGAGTTTCTACTACAACTCTGTCTTCCTCTAGAACTTCCTCCTCTCTTAGAGTGATTATGTGGTTTCTCCGTCTCACCTTTGGGCTTCTACGTCTTTTCATGGGTAACTCCTTTGCCTCTATTTCTGCTTTGTTGACTCTTCTTTTTGGCCAACTTCTCTTCTCCTTTTAACACAATATGATGCACATCCTCTACCTTCCTTACTGTCATCATGATGATTTTGTCCTGGATTTCATATCTCAGGCCGTTGATGTACCTGACAACTTTTCCTCATCTCTCTCTCTTTTTCCAACCCTGATGTTTAGCTTGTAGAACTCCTCTATGTACTCCTCCACAGTCATTCTTTTCTATCTCAGGTTCTGCAGTCTACCAAATAGATTTACCTGGTCGTCCTTGGGTATGAATTTAGCCTTTAGCTTGGCTACCATTCTATCCCAACTCTTAATCTTTTGTTTTCCTTTGCTTCTCTTGTCATCTTGTAGTTTGTCCCACCACAGTGATAAATGTCCTTTTAACTTGGTGACAACATGTTTCACCTTTTTCTCCTCGTCAACATCTTCATAGTCAAAATACTTGTCCATTGCTCATATCTAATCAAGCAATTCTTTGACGTCCAAATTACCTTTGTACATAGGGATGTCTATCTTTACTCTAGCTCCCAATTTGAGAACTACTTTTAGAAAGCGCTCTTCCATAGCATCCTTTGCTATATCTTCTTCAACTTCCACTTCTTCACTCTCTACATCGCTGATGTCTCCAACATCAGGTGCTCTCCTTTGTGCTATTTCCATGGCATCCAACCTCGCTTTGAGTTTTCACATCTCTCTTTCCATAGCTCTATTTTCTATGGGTGGCTCCACACATCTCTTGGGTGGCATTAGGTTGATGTATCTGATACCACTTGATGATATCAACCTGCTTCTTGGTCTCCTTTCTCCCTTACCTAAAAATAGATTCTGGCTTTGATACCACTTGTTGCACACCCCCCCTTCTCCCCTCGGGGATGCGCAACCTCCCAATCTCGGATCTTCAAACTCCTAGAACCGAATTGGTTCTTCGGGCCTTCAATAGACCTTGAACAATTAATACACACACAAAGGTCCCCTTGATGTCGCCTGTAGGTTCAAACTACTTGCAACTTTGCTCTCTGGTGCTTGGCAACACTGATTGTGAGTACTAGTTTCACACTAGATTCTTTCTCCTGTGTGACCACAGGCTATAACCTCGGGCCAATCCCTTCACCACTTCAGGCTCCGACGATATTGCAACGTTCTCCTCTGTTTTCTCCCGAAACACTTCACTCCAAATTCATGAATCTCTGCCACGCGTCTCCCTGGATCTGACGGTCCAGCTATGCTTCAGTTTTTGCAACTTCACGAAATTCCACTTACTCCACACACCACTTCTCCGAACCTCTAACTCCCAGATTCTCTAATCCACTGCCACGAGTATCCTCGCAACCAATGATTAAGATTCACCTCGCGACTTCGACGATCCCACCTCTCTATCACTTCAAAATGCTTTGAACTCTAAAATGCCAAAACAACTTGTGACTTGCCTCCGTGTAGCTTTTCCTAGATCTGACAGTCTGGAACGATCCCAATCCCTTCTGGATGGATCTTGCTTTGATGATTCTGAGAAAACCTCAAATAAATCCTCCCTTTGAAGGATTTTCACCACTCTTCCTCATGAGCTTTGTTCTTCCTCGAACTCTTGTCTTCTTAAGAAACTCTCCTCGACACTCAGTTGAATCTCAGCCTGTTCATTCCTTGCAACAAGTCCTCCTCCACAACTTGGCTTCTCCGTGGACAACTTCAACTACTCCTCTTGAGCTCCTGAGTCAAAAGACTCCGTCGCGCACTCCTTGCAAACGAACTTCCTTAAATCTATCTCTCCAGACCTTTCTGAGTCAAAATAGACTCTGTCATGCACACCTTGCGGATGCTATGCACTCCTTGCATCTCTAATATTCTCGTTGTCTCTTCTGAGCTCACGAGTCAAAACAGACTCTGTCAACACACTCCTTGCAGACACTATGCACACTTGCACTTGCTCGTAGAAGAGAAACAATTGAACCTTATTTAAAACTTCACATATTCATACATTCATCCATGTAAATGTATTCATAAACACAAGAACAAGAAATAACAGAGAATTCCAAATAAATAGGAAGTCTACCATTCATTCATTTAGATAGACATATCAACACCATGCATTTGGGACAATGCTCTGCTATATTCATTCAACTGAAATATACATGTGTTCCTATATTTCTCTCGGCAACTCTCGACACTCAGCTACAATGGCAACAACTCTCAATAACTAGAGTGATAACAACAATTTCAACAGCTTAACATCAATCTCTACAATAGATTCAACAACCTTCTCTGGGCATAATTACAAAGATTTATACAAGAGGGGCTCTTTGAGCTCTTCCCTCCAACTATTCTAGAGCTATCCTATCGAATTAAAAGCTATCAACTACTAGAATTTTTTACAAAAAATATTTGTGACAGACAGATAACATTGAACACATCGAATCTATTCTGCACTCAACTACATTAAAAGAAATTACATTCTCTGACGTCCTCATGAAATCATCCAGATCCAAAACATTAAAGAGGTTCTTTAATTACAATTCTTCTCAAAAGATTTGCGTGATACGCCTCCTTTAAAATTCATTTTTTTTTCAAAATGCGCGCTAGTGCGCCTAGCTGTCTTTTGCTCATGCTTTGCTGGCGATGCTCCTGCATCACATTTTAAAACTAACATAGTTATATTAACTTTTTAGTTTTGTTTTAGATGCCTTCTTATAAACAAGTACCAAACAAATGTTTTATTATTATTATTTGCATTTACTTTATTAGATTTAATTTTGTCATGTCAAATTTATAAAATCTGATATAGAAGCATAAAAATCATAAATTATATAAAAATCAAATATTCTTAAAAGTAAAATTACGAGGCAAAGGAATTCATGCTTGGACTGTAGGTTAGGGGAAATTTGGCCTGGAGTTCAATGCACATTCTTGTCCAGGCTTTAATCTTAGGGTGATATTCCCATCTCTTCCCGCCTAGCCCCACGGGAGGTTGAAAATGTTGGTGTTGGGGACTCTCTAGTCCCTCGACGTCAACACGACAATCGAGAGTTTCAGTGCTGGACCTTTCCAAATCTTCCAAAGTAAGTCTTCACCGAAGCACTTAATGCCTCCCCTCCTATGCCCGATCTAACGACTGAGAGCGATCCATATTGGATCCCTAAATCGATGGTCCTCAATATTTCACGACTTCGACCTTCGGCTACTTTCGAAGATTGTGGAGTCACAAGTCCCGAAGATGAAGGAGCTAGCTCCTTTCGGACTAGCGCATGGTTCCTAGGCCCTGGTTACATGCATCCTTTGGGAAAAATTAGGGGATAAATGTGAATCCCTTTTCGCGACAAAGGGAGTTAAGGACATGGGTGCGAGCCCTCGGTTTGATGGGTGAATAGTCTAAGGGAAAAACACCCTTCTCCCATAGAATTCAGACTTAACATTCCCGCTAGGTAAACTTCACAGGGTTTGCAGGACTTAGACATTCCAGTCAATCCTACCCCGACACTCCTATGGATTCACATCCCATGACTCTCTAACAATTAAATTGAGATAAGTCCAATATCACATAGATATAACAATTTATAGGAATACTTATCATCATAGATCAAATACTGAGAAACTAAATAATAAACACAAACATTTCATCATCACATCCAATATAATGTACCAAGTATGAAAATACTTATTAGAACTCGAAAATGTGAAGCAACTGCTGAAAGAGGTGCTCGTTTCCTCCCAACCATAGGCACAACCACTCCTACTAGATTTACCACTGACCACCCATGAGCTATACCATGATGCTCTCAGAGAGATTCTTTCTCTTTGCTCCACAATAGTCAGGGACAAAGGTTACTCTCGTTCTCCCACATAAACTGGGTAACTTGTTTTCTCTACTCCAAGCAACGAGGTCTACACGAGTACTTCCTTAGTCACTCATCAGCTTGTAGCGAAACCCTGCCCCATGCTTCTTACAACCAAAATAATATTTCTTCTCAACTTTTCTCTCTACTTCAAAAGTGAAGTATATGCATCGATGTTCTCTGGAGTGTGTTTTCCTTTACTCTACTCTCTTTGCAACACTCTCTTTGCCCCCCAAATTCCCTCCTTTATTGCCTTCCTCAGCAAGGTTGTATGGGTCCATGATCCAGATGGATTTTGGTGGCCTCCCACCTATTCCAGTTGGCTCATTTTGGCAGTTTTTTAGTTTGGCAGTTGTTTCCTAGTTTTCGGGTCCTTGACTTTCGGGGCCATTTGAGGCCCTGAACAATGTTTTTAGGGCTTGCCATAGTCAAACTACAGATTGAATTTGATTTTGACGACAACATGTGTATTCCTTAGATAGAACTTTCCAACGGGCTATTGTGTGCCTAAAACAAAGATCGTATGCAAAAGTTAAGACCCCAAGAAGTTGATGTACTACCGTACCCAAATAGGGCCCACATGACTTTTGGCACTTCATCGCCTAGGGTTAGGTTTTTGGATGTCTAGGGTTTTTGACATTCCTGTTTATTGTAAAAAGGCCTTTAGAGCCTCATTGTAATAATCTTCTGGTGAATGAGCGCAGCCGTCACATCTCTTCTTAGAGATAAGCCGCCACCATTCTAGTTAGCTTGTTTTTCGCTGCATTTTACGGTTTCAACTTATTTCCTTATTGAATAGAAACTAGTTTTACTGTATATCTGTTATTATGTGTTAAGCATATTTTGATAATAATCTGTATTCATTTCATTCTGCTCATAAAATCTAGATTAGTGGTATTAGAGCAATCTGCTCCTTGTCATTCTTAATGCATGTCCCCAACGAGGTCAGGGTACAAAGAATTGGGTCTCGAGCTTGTTTCTCTTGAGGAAAAAAGCTCTCGCATTCCCAAGCGAGTTCTCATTGCGGGAGAAAATAAATACGATGAGATAGGAGATCCCTTCAAAATGTTGCTTGAGGAAGCCCTCACGCAACAGAGGAACGAGATGATAGAGAGTTTTGCGCAAATCCTTCGGTGGTTACCAACAAGTGACACATATTCCTTAAACGGAGGTGCCGCCCCCTTCAAGGTACAAATCAACTTCAATATTCCTATATTTGAAGATCAGATAGATGCAGATGCTGTAGAAAAATGGTTGAATATGCTAGAAGGGTATTTCTTTGTCCATAACTTCTTGAATAGAGAAAATATTACTTTTGCGCTCCTCAAATCCATTCCCCATGTCAAATATTGGTGGGAAATTTCTGTGACTAGAAGGAAACAGAGGAAACCTCATTATTTACAGTAGCAGTCACTTGGGAGTCCTTCAGGGATGCTATTAAGGAACAATATTACCATGTTGGAAGTTATGATGACCTGTACACAAAATGGACCACACTGCGGCAGGAAAGAGACCAAGCAGTGCCCGATTTCACAAATATCTTCCATACCTTGCGCACCAAGCTGTGTATCAAAGATTTTGAGCGACATATAGTGATCAAGTATCCCGATGGTCTGCATAGATATATCTAGGCTGAAATGGAGTTTTTGAACATCTCATCCTGTTGATTTTTGATACACCAGGTTAAGCATGTAGTTCATTTCAATTTCATCATGTCTTAACCATAAACAAGAATGTTGCAGCAACCAAGATCGCAAGAAGAAACACCATGCACAATAACACAAGAAGTATCCTGGGAAATCCTTCTCAACAAGGGAAGAAAACCTAGCCAAATCCTTTGCTATATTCTTCAAGAGAAAGACCTTTCACCACCAAGAATGACTTAGCACACAAGAGGGTGCTTAAGCCCTAGAAACCCTAGCGCCCAAGAGAGGTGTGCACCTT
>WSFP011470772.1:0-23192 GCA_009831015.1 Picea engelmannii
TCCTATTGTGTCACTATTGTAAATCCTTCAATCCTATCCCAAGTTGTTCTTAAGGGGGGATGTTAGGATATTTAGACACTTAGAAGTTAGTTAAGATCTACTTGGTCTAATGTGTCGTTAGGTAAAAGTGTGTTTCCTAGTGTGTTTCTTTAGTATGCATTAGTTTGCATTTGTAGTTAGGAAATTCGACAGTCACGATATGTTCCCGACATAGAGTGATCTGATGGTTCATACTCTCCTTGATATTAATGGCCATTGATCTGTGGCTTAACACCTGATTGGTCCATGATCTCTATTTAAAGATCATGGAGGGTCATTTTTTGATGATCGATTGTGAGAAACTCTCTTGTAAAATATATTTGTAATCTTTTTCTTTACATTAATAAATTTCTCCAAGTGGTCGGGTTCGCCGGGGTCGCGGGTGTTTCCCCATAGGCGTTTTACCACGTGAAAAAATTGGTGTGTTGATCTTTGATCTGGTTATGTGAGTGGTTACTAAAGGTGTTCATCCTCTATTGGAATACTTGTGTTGTCGAACACTTGGGAAACTCCTTAAAGTAGCCTTCAACCGGGAGAGCATTCAGAGGCTAAGGAAAAACAAGAGGGGCGTATCTAACATCCACTATATCAGTCATCCTATTTCTAGGGGGATTAGGACCTACCATTGGGATTTGAAATGGAGGAGAACCAGGGGGAGATGGAGCTTGGATAGATACGACTGGAACTGTGCTTCTGGGAGAAAGAGGAAACAACTGAGTGTTGGGGGACAACGATATGGGGTTCAAAGGGAAGGAAGTTTCCCCTTCTTTGGATACAACAACCTTAATAGGAGGAGGAGTAGTAAATCTCAGAGTGGGAAATTCTTCTAAGGTCCTAGGTCTAAATCACTGCACGATATCAGGGGAGACAGGAGTCTCAAAACTTTCTCCTTCCAAACCAAGACTAGGAGAGAAGAAATCAATATGAAAACTCCCAAAATTTAAACTTCTGGAAACTCCAGCAGATGGTATAACGAGAGAATTAGAAGCAACTACTGGAGTTTTTGAAGGAGAATTATGAAAATTACCAAAATCACCAGGTACAACAGTCGAAATCCCTTCTTGAGGGGTCTTCCCTTTTCTGATAATCTTCTCTGGGTCAGCTTCAGGTGTTTCCAGATGCAGCTGTGGAGTAGACCTCGTGTGTCTTCCTTTCAGAGCCACAACTAAAACAGTGGAGTCACCAGGTGCAAGTTGAAATCTTCAAGGTACTGATTTCTGATGCACCTTCAAAATCAGAATTTCTTTTTCATTCTTACCCAGGCAAATGTCTTCAATTTGTTCCGTGGCAATGGCACCAAGAATGTTAGCACTAAGAGTCATCCTCAGATTACGGGAGGATAAGCCCAGTACCCATCAGAAATGTTTGGTGAATGTTTGATTTATGTGAGTGGAGGTCAAATGAGGAAAAATCAATAAAGGAATGATTTCAACACATAAATGGACAAGTAATGCACAGGGAAGTGAGGGCCTCATTAACTTCAATCAGTGATTTGAGTTTAAGTGTGAGCAGAGGGATGACTTAGTGAGAGGGGTGAATAATACTATTATGGGCATCAGGATTTCAAGCAGCTTGGTGAAGAAAAAATTAGACTCAAGATCACTCTTGAACTCAAGCTTCAGACACTGAAATATGTCCAAACAACACATTCACAACAGCATAATAATCAAACCTACATTATCATGCAACTACAACAACTTGACTGGATCCTCCATGCCAGAGTCATTCAATGTGAGAGGTATTAAGATAACAAGGAAGTTTACTAAAACTGGTTGCAATACCACTGTAATCAAACCTACATTACAATAGCATCACAACCCTCGAATGGATCCTCCATGCCTGAGTGTTTTAGCACAGTTTTTTACAGAGATGAAAAAAGGATGGCTTCTATTAATGCGAAAGTCTCAAATTAGATACATAACCAAAGAATAGTTCTAGTATCAAAACATTACAAAATAGGGAGCTCTACTCAACCAATTGACGACCATAACAAAATATCAAAACTAACTGTTTATACTCAGATCAATCCCTGACTATCAGGAGTGTGATCTAATTACTACATTCAAAGCATTGCATCTGAGAAGTCTTATGTTAGACTGTGCATGTATCCCTCTGTCATGTGCGAGCTCATATCAGTATGGGTCTGCAGGAAAATATGTCCACAAGGGTACCAAGGGCTGACGGTTCATTCCCCATGGTCGGCCCTTCCATGCCTTCCATTTATGGAGTGAGCCAAGGTTTCAACCACCAAACCTACCTTCCATTAATTGCTTTTCCTCGGGGACTCAACGAGGCTTAAATCTCAAGGGGTGGCCACGTGCTGCTCTTGGATAGGACACCATATAAACATGTGATTATGGGGATACTCAAAAGTGGTTTGGGTTCAGACCGCTTTTGGGCCCGCAATCCACCACCTTTTGCCACGTAGCACTTTCGCCTTACCATGGTTTCAATTGCGGGATCGCTCAAAAAAATTATCACTTGAGTATGTTGCATCCCTGCAATGGACTGTGGCCATAGATTTGGTCCTGATCTAAGATCTGGGTGTACCTACTATATTTAGCACCACTACCAAGCTTTAATCACCCACCAACTTTAGGATCTACCAAAAGTGTGCCTTGGGATGGGGCGCTACTTTTGGCGTTGAACAATAACAGCTCTCGCATGATGATCTAACATGGAGGCCTATCGTCACCATGTTGATATGTCATGGAAGGAGAGGTGACATATGTCACTCAAAAATAGGTTGAAAGTATGTCTAAAACTCTTGAAATAAGTTCCATGTGTCAGCACTAGATATATGCCACATGTATGTGCTGGCGGATACCACGAACTTGGTGCTCCAAGGCTTGGGTGCTAGATCCTTTTCCTTTGGTTTCTCTATGTTCTTTTACTCGGAGTTGATGATCCACTGACACGTGGCCTCCTGATTTTGACAGCTACAATCCCTTTGGGACTCCGGCCTCCGAGAAAACCAAATTTCAAACCTCATCCTCCTATATGTGCTTTTACCCAGAGCTATGGATCTGACAACGTGTGGCACCCTGAGATTGACGGCTGAGAATTACTTCGGACTTTTATCTGGAGTTCACGGATCTATGCCATATGTCCCCTGGATCTTCCTATAAGTAAATCCTCCGAAGCTAAGGATATGATGATGTGTGGCCCTCGCAGGTCGTCGATCTAGTGTTATGTAACTTATCATTAAATGCGGGCATAAACAGATCTCCCTAGATCCACTTAGATCCATCTAGATCTAGAAAAAAACATAACAGAATATGATGCTTTCCCTAAGCTCTAATCATTGAGTTTTCTATCTAACAAGAGATGGAAAACATACCATTTAAATATTGCTTCCTCTTGTCATTGTCATCCTATATATACTCGGGTGCTCCTGTGATATTGGATCTGCAAGGGAACACAATCCAACCAAAGTGAAATCAATATAGCATACTCAAAGAGAACCTATATATGTGATCAAGGAATCATACAATAAAACGAGATAAGTTTTATGGGAAAGAAACATATCATTTTATTATATTAAAGTGAAAGTGGAGATTACAACCAAAGCCTTGATGTTGCATGGTCCCCTTCCAATGAACCTTTTCTCCAACACACATGCTTGCTCCAACCTTGAATGAAGAAGATCCACAATGACTTGATAAACTGAAACAAAGCTCTCTACTATGAGCTGAAGTAGAACTCCTCATCCAATTCTTAGCCTATTCAATATTAATCTTGCTTGAATCAACCTTAGCCTTTTCCATGAGAAATTCCTCTTTATATAGGAGAAAGAGAGATGGTTAAATAGATTAGGATGATCCCACCAAATCATAGAAGTGAGTAGGATCCCAACCGTAGGGATACCACCTCATCTTCTAGAAGATTCCTTTATAGAACTTTCGTGAAGTTCGACCTTTTCTTAGCCTTTCGAAATCGTCACACCCTAGCTTTATATAAGCACGCGAAGACGTCGCAAACTAGTTATAGGAAAGAGTACGATGACTAGGCATTGTCACACTTTTCTTATGATGCAGCCTACGATGACCTTCCTTAACAGGGTTTTTTAGAAGAGAAAGTCAGTCACCTTCCTCATGAAGAGAAGCTCTTTTGGGAAGATGCACACATGTTTTCAATGGATCATTAAGATGACCAAAATAATGTGTAACAAAATTCCCCCCAAAGTACGATACTAGAACTCGTGACATCTGAAATACTTTGTAGAATGTGTGTGTTGGAAACAAAGAGTGCACCAGTTGAGAACCTGCAAACAGTCAAGCATCAGCATAATAATATACCATTGTCCAAGGTAGGCATTCCCATACTTGGATTACAAAGTGTCAAATGAGTTATGGCCACTAAATATACACTGTGAATCCATGTCATCGTGAATCGACATAGCCACCCAGAATACATTGTGGATCTATGCTTTAAATACTCCAAATTTAGACATAGCCATGGGACATACAAAGTGGGTCTATGTGTCAAGATAAATCATAAATATTTCATTGCAGCTTGGACCAGAATGGTATGATCCAGGGTATTTGATTCCATCGTCCTTAAGTACAAATCTAACCATGCGATTACAGGTGTTGAAGTTGAACATGGTAGAAACCACTTGATTATCGGTCAAAGATGAGAATCGTATGACTTGATAAACTAAAACGAAGCTCTCAAGTATGACTGAAGTAGAAATCCTCATCCAATTCTTAGCCTATTCAATATTAATGTTGCTTGAATCAAATTTATCCT
Source organism: Picea engelmannii (assembly GCA_009831015.1). Classification (NCBI taxonomy): domain Eukaryota; kingdom Viridiplantae; phylum Streptophyta; class Pinopsida; order Pinales; family Pinaceae; genus Picea; species Picea engelmannii. The sequence continues at coordinate 4,792 of WSFP011470772.1, forward strand.
TTTCCATGAGAAATCCCTCTTTATATAGGGGAAAGAGAGATGGTTAAAGAGATTAGGATGATCCCACCAAATCAGAGAAGTGAGTAGGATCCCAACCATATGGATGCCACCTCATCTTCTAGAATATTCCCTTCTATAAATTTCGTGAAGTTCAACCTTTTCTTATCCTTCTGACATCGTTGCACCCTAGCTTTATAGCAGCATGCAGAGACATCACAAACTAGTTTTAGGACAGAGTGCAATGACCGGGCATCGTCGCACTCTGCATATGATGCAGCCTGCGACGACCTTCCTTAACAGGGTTTTTGAGAAGAGAAAGTCAGTCACCTTCCTCATGAAGATAGGCTCTTTTGGGAACATGTACACATGTTTTCAATGGATCATTAGGATGACCAAAATAATGTGTAACATCCAAATTCATTTCGGGACTTCGGCACTTCGGCACTTTGGAACTTCGGGCTTCGATCCTTAGGGACTTTTTGATGAAAAACTCGCGCAAACCTCCAAAGTAAAAATCCCTGAAACTCTCGATCTGATGATGCGTGGCCACCCACAGATCGATGGTCCAGATTCATTTCGAGTCTTTGGCACTTTAGGGCTCCGACACTTCGACCGCTTCGAGATTTTGGCACTTTGGCACTTCGGGACTTCGGTATTTTTGAATACTTAACTTCCACAATCTTTCGGAGTGTCGAATCCTGAAGTGAAGGATCTGCCTCCACGCATTCCCAGCTTTTGATGGATTAGATTTGATTTCGGGACTTTGGCTATTTAGAGCTTCCGGAGGTAGTGCCGCCAAGATCAACGGCTTCTGTTGATTTTGAGATCAATGGTCCATATATGCTTTGGGAGTTCAGGCTTCGGCTCTTCAATAGTTTTACGCACTTCTCACTTTGAAACTTCCGAAGCTCATTTCCCTGAACACTTGGATCAACTGCCACCTGTCCTCTTAAATATCAAGGATTCACACTTTCTTCGGGGCTTTTCTCCAGCGCTATACTTCATGCAACTTTAATATTTCGAATTCCCGTGAGCCGCTAATCTGAAATCCACATGGAATTCCCATCATTGAAAGTAGAACCTACCCCTTTTGTTTGATTTGATTCCAGAATGGACTGCTCTGAGTATTGTGCCTTAAGCCTGCGGCTGCGGCCTGTGTAAACAAAGTCTTGGAAGACTGGATATGGGCTAGGAAAACAAAAGGACTAGAGACTGAAACAAAAGAGGCAAGTGTTCATCCTCAGGAAAAATAGAAAGGCTCGAGCCAAAATTTCTTTTGGGTAAGACATTAAGGGAAACCAGGGCGTATAAACAAAAAAGGGGCAAATAGAAAATCGATTTTAACAATCGAAAGGGACAAACTTCAAGACCTGGCCTATGAAAAGGAGAAAGATAGGGCAAGGAATTATAGACTTAGGTATTAACAATGAAAACATACAAATCTAGACAACATTATGTGATAACACTCTGAATCTTCACTTGTTCATCCTTGATAAAAGGTACATATTTCAACAATTCCAAAAATAGTCTTTCATACTCGTCTATTGTCGTGCTCCTAATCTTGTGTTCAAAGAACTCCTTCATTTTCCTATCATAGTACCACTTAGCTAAGTATTTATTTTGGAAATACCCTTTGAACTTCCTCCAAGTCACGTTCTTCTCTTCAATGTGCTACACATGCACATATTGATCCCACCACATTGATGCATTTCCTTTTAACTGATAAATAACAATTCTCCCTTCTGCCTGCGTAGAATAGTTATGAAACTAGAAGTATTTCCTCATACCCAACAACCAATTCTCTGCTTATTCATCCTTTTTGTGCTCACTGTCAAAGCTAGGAGGTTTGATCTTGTTTATTTCCCCATGTAGCTCGTCCACCCCAATCCTTCTCGTATGCTTTCTGACAGGAGATGGACTCGAACTACTACACGCTTTCCTAGAAGAATGCTTACCAACACTTATTTCTTCTCTTATTTTCTCATCATGAGACTTGCAACTTCTTGATCTACTCCACTTTGTCTCCTTATCCATCTTCTTTTCCATTATGTCCAATCTCTGCATCATTTTTACATTGAAGTCATCTTGTTGCGCCTTGGCTCTCATAACACTTTCATTATCATCCCTATAACTTTGGACATCTTTATGTAATAATTTATAGTTTCTACCAAGTTCATGCAATCCTTCTTAGATTATGTACCATTAGCACCCAAATCAACATACAGATCTCTGAACTCATCATCTGGATTGTAAGTCCTCTACGCATCATCCATAGTTTTAACCTTATGCACTGACTCTCTCTTTCTCTAATCGCTGATAATTCTACAAAATGTGCAGGAAATTAATATTTTTTAGATGATTTCATGCAACAACTACATGAAAACTTAGCACCATCTTGTCGAAATCCTTTCTTCAAATTTATTGGATGTTTTTAACCTCCCAACTCTAGTGTGAACACCTTTGCATCACTGCTCTTTGTGTGCATCGCAATTCTATACCGTGCACCAATGGTTTCCCACACAAACTAAACTATGCACTGTGCGGTACCAATTATTAGCCCACACATATATTCATGCTAGTATATGACCCACACAAGTCAAGTGTTGAACCAATAGCTCTGATACCAATTTGTAACATCCCCAGTCACCTAGGTTGGGCCATGCTACTCCATAAAACACTCTAAAAAAGTTCAGATACCACTTTGTAACGTACCCAATCACCCCAGGTTGGGCCAGATCACACAACCTTAACTTCAGGATCACCAAGTCAACCAAACTGTAACATTCCCAACATACTACTGACCAATGTTACTCTATAAGTACACTGTGCAAAATCTACTTTAAACACAAATTTGCATAGTATCTCTTGAAGTAACACAGTCATCCCAAACTTAAGTCGTGCCACACAACTTATAATAGCAGAAGCAACGGCCTCTTTTTAATACAACCTTAAGAAACGAAAGTAAATTGAAATTGTACGCACCATCATATTGTTCACACATCACAACCCTGTGCACAACCATCTAAGCGTCATGCTCCAACTCCGATTTCACTATGTGTAGAATCTAATTCTCTATCCACACACACAAATTCCAACCTCTTGGTGTACACAAGATACCATCATGTGCACTCAACCACTCAATTCTCTTCTTGATGACTCATAACCAAAATTACAATGTTAACTTAACAAGTAAGACTAACCACATTGGTCATATCCAAGCACAACTACAAATACAGGCTATAAGAATCATACTTACAGGTGCAAGCAACATTAAACAAAATAAAAAAAATTACTTATATGCAACAACATACAATAATTAACCCATAGCCAACATAGATAAATATGCACACATTAAACAAGACACACACTTAAAGAACACTTATATTTTATAAATTCACCAATTGTTTCCTTGAATCAGACGTTGTTATAACCCTAAATTGCACCACACATGCTTACCTAGCATCAAGCCAACTCATATCCTTTCTTTGCCAAAAACATTGTTGAACAACTCTTTGAAAATCCTCTTGTATCAAGGCCCATGTGCCCTAACCCATTACTGGACGCATGTACATGCTAGCTGACCCAAAACAGCTCGCGTGGACCGACAAAAGCATGAAAAAAGGAAAATTTCCAACGGAACAAAAAGCTATGGGTGAGTTAACTGAAACTCCCAGCCATGCATGGCCGAGGGTTCATCCAAATACCTAGCTCATTCTAGCCTATAAAAGAAAGGGTAAGGGTACCATTTGGAAGAGGAAAAAATATAGCAAAGAAACTCTGCCCATTTACGTATTCCATTGTCCCAACCCTTTAGCCTTTCCTTATGCCAAAGGAGATTCAAAGCAAAGTAGTTGGAAGACAAAAGAAGAGGAGCCTAGGATCAAGTTCAAGGAGTGGTGGCCGGTCTCAGATTTTGTAAGTTGACTCCTTCTAAGTAATAAAGAAAGTGTTTTTCCCGTCCCAATTCATGAACTTTTTATGGTTTGATTAGTTTATGTTTGGATTTCTAACCCGTTAGTATAGAAGTAGCATGCATGCATAGTTGTTGCTTGTCTTGAATGCAGGTCATCTTTGGAAGGAGTATTACGAACAAGTAAGCGATCACAACGGAGGATCGACATCAAACACCCGAAATGAGGTAGGTTGATCTTTCCATGCATTTACTAAGAAACGGGGATTTGAATCTAGGGATGAAGGTAGAAAGTAATTTCTATTCGGTCATATCTGCATGCAAAATCTGAACTCTATTTGCTAGTCTGTAGGGTGTTTTTCCCAACAACAGAATTGGCGACCGTACTGGGGAAGACTCTCTAGGGTTCCTGGAATTTTATTTAGTTTTTGGATAGTTTAAAGACTAGTTTTTCTTGCCTATCTTTTCTTTTCGTTTCTGTAAGGTCTGAGCTAGCAGGGAGTCTGGTTTTCCATACCAGCTTTCCCTGACTTTTGCTTGACTGTGTTTTTCGGGACCCACAGAGGTACACACGACCTGCACAAGGTCTGCACGCGTGTACCCACGCCCTATCCTCTTACAGCCTGCATGTGAATGCAAGCTGTAGAGGTAGTAGTAGCATGTAGAGTTCAGAGAACCTCAGAGGTAGTCATCCTCTTCCCTGTCAGAATCACACATTCTCAGGGGGTTTTCTAGAATTCTGTCTGAATTCTTGTTTGCTAACAGGTCTAACTCAGATTGTTTTTGCCTTATCATTTTTTCCTTGCATGATTTGTTTTTCTGTTAGAAAGAGTATCCAAGCCTTCAAGGGATCCTAGTTATCAATATCAGTGGTCTCTTTCTGGTTTGGCCTGTCTGTTTTCATTTTTTTTCTTAGAGCTTAGATATACATGCGGCCTGTACAAGGTCAGCCTGCGTGTACATGCCCTCTGTCTCTGTTCAGTGCACATTCACACGTGTGTTGTTTGAGTAACAGTCGCTTGCTTGTGCAGAATACTTTTTGTTAAGGGTAAGGCAGTCATCCTTTCCCTTGATAAGAATTATTCCTCTCAGGTGTTTGAATCTCTGTTTGAACAGTCAGTAGCTTAGGATTAATTTTTCCCTTAGATTTCTTTTTCTCATTTAAAACATTGTCAGAAAAATAATTTTTTTTTTTTTTTTTTTTTTACGATTTTTAGACAACTGTGAGAGTCATTGTTTTTAAAATTGCTAGTGTGATTTTTGACCTGATTCTTTGCGATCTGCGATTTAGGCTAGAATTTTTTTTCGTGGTTTTTTGTTTTTTGATATTTTCCCTTTCTTGCTTTAATAGCATTTAAAATAAAAATAAAAATCTCTTTTCATTTTCTTCTTTGGTTGAAGAGTGTGTTTCTACATCATTAGCTAGGGAAAAGTCTTTTATTTCATAAGTTTTTGCAGTTCACTTAGATCATAAGTAGCTCATAGTCAGGTGAAATTCCTTTGAGTTTGTTGTCCAAAATCTTAGAAAAATATTTTTTGAAAAGTTGTCGAAATTTTGCATTCAGTAAAAGTTTTGTTTCCAGCTTTTCTATTCATTTTTTGCTTTTGTCTTTTTCACATCATCAGTTTCACCCTCATACCCCTTGACGTAAGACAAAGCCATAAAAGTAACTCTAAATTTAAAATCTACTAGACTTTTATGTTTATAGGGTTCACAAACTAGTTCAGGATTAGGGCCTTGGATTAGGTTGGAGAGGAAACTCTTCAAGGCCATTCAAAATCAAACATTGGAGTTTGAGATAGGGAGTGTCTAAGTCCAGTTTCGTGAAATTTATCCGAGACCCCCCTATAACATAGGGGATAAACACAAGGTCACATTCGGAAAGGTGGCGGAGATAACCCCTCCAAAGCCAGACCAATCGTAGTGGAGAACACATATAGAGGGCTTGTTTTGGGATTCCATCATTTGTATTTCCCACAGGGCTTCATGGGTCTCAAATCCATTTGAGGTCCTCAGTTGTCTTCTGGACCATTAGATCTCGATACCCTTGACAAGTTTCGGGCTCGATACCCTGGTCATTGTGGTCTACCCGACTTTCGACTGTACCCGCTTGGTGACTGTTCGCGTGTTGGCAACCTAGTTGACAATATTTTTAGGGACATACACAATTGATTGCGGGGGTATACCATGGTACCTAGGACAGACATTGGGCCACACTTTGCAGAGTATACCTGGAGGGTGCTTCTGTGTTCAATTTTCACTTGCACCGATAAGTTTCTCTAGTGTTGGTTGTTGTAACTGTTCTTCCAATTAATTTAGTGCTTGCTTGTCTTATCTCTTGTTCTTAGGGACTTTTTTTTTTAGTGTGTGTTACTTTTGAACATTTAGACTACCTTAGAGTGTCTTGGATCTTCTCACACAGTGGAGGATCCCGAGCTCCGTTGGTCATGAAGGCTTCTTGGCCTACCACTGGTTACACTGGATCCACCCCCGCCACCATTAAGGCGGAAGCTAGTCCAACAAGGGTCTTTTGAAGCGACCGGGTCAAAACCTATTATGCCCGAACAAACCTCGAAGGAATTGACCATTTTAGACCTTGAAGTAACCGCTCTTGGCTCGGTTGAAACCCCAACCACTGATTTCTTGGCACCTTTTATTGTACCAATTCAATTTCACGAGCGCCAGACAATGTAGCACACAGCAATGGAAACAAATGTTGTTACTCCTTCTAGGAATTCTTCCATTCCCACCATGATTGTCACCACAAGAGAGCTTACATCTCCTAACCTACCATCGTCAGTCCAAGCCACCATGGTCTCGACCGTAACTACTTCGCACAGTGGACCGAACCCATCTATGGTGACAGCCACAACCCCCTTCACACCTAGTGCGACAGTCCCTCCATTCTCATACGGGATGCCTAGTTTGGGTACAAGTCCTACACTTTCCTACTCCACTTTATAGACTTTGAGTCTAGGGGCAGGGAGCTCTAGCGCTCCCCTGCAAGGTCACTTGGGGGGCACTCCTGTCCCTTTTAATGCTTTTCCTTATGGAGGAGGTCATATCCCTCCTTCGTCCCCTTCAATCGGTGGCTCGCATTAGAAATTCGTCGAGCAACCTACACCCAATAGTTTATTTGGAGCGGGGAGTCAAGGACCACCTTTGCATAGTATGCCAGTAGGTTCGACACCATTTTCTTGGAATGGAACATTTGGTAACAACACCTTCTCGTCAGCTGCTTTCTCGACTGGGGGCAACCCCATTTTTTGACAATATACTCCTGTGCAGAGTACTATTCCTGCATAGGGGGAAACCTAGCAGGACCTTGGAATTCAGGGCAAGGATTCGTTCCCTCCTCCGAAATGTCGATCTGGGGTAATTCTTTCCACAATCAATGGAACCTCGGACAAACTACTATGCCTCTCCCCACGGAACCGGCATGGGGTAATCCTTCCCAAACTCCTTCGAATACAATGTATGCCCAACAATCTATGTCCTTTTTGGGAAATCAACTGATGATGTCTCCACATATGCAAAATTCGTACGCTGGTTAGGGCCATGGTTTCTACCTGAATTTGGGCCAGTAGCCAAACTTTTCCTGGCAACCTGGTGCCAGTCAAACTCCAGGTCCCTTTTTCCCAGTTTATCAACAACAACCCAAACTACCATTCCTGGCGACTTTACACTTGCCAGATTTGACAAGGTTGTTGAATGACCTGATTTGTCACGATCCGTGTTGGCCTCCTATGTTGATGAAGTTGCCTTCGGACATCCCAAAGTTTGAAGCCAAGCCTAATGAAGATCCAGGAGATCATGTGTCTACCATCCATCTTTGGTGCTCATCTAACTCATCGAAAGATGACTCCGTACAGTTGGGATTGTTTCAACATACTCTCATTGGGAGTGCCGTGAAATGGTACAACGAGCTCGATTGCTCAAGATACTCTTATTTTGGTGAAATGGTGATGGATTTCCTTAACCATTTCCAGTTACCTATGAGATACGATCTTGGCACAGAGTTACTCGCCAACTTCGAATAGACAACAGTGGACCATATCTCTAATCACATTTGAGAGTGGAGATGCCGGAAGAGTTTAATCAAGGTACCAGTCCCACCAGCATTCTTGCTTGAGTGGTTCCTTAAGTCTTTGGTCCCATAGTTATCCAAAGACGTCATGACATCCAGAGTTTTTTTCGAAGAAGATGCCATCATGAGGGCTCAACAGTTTGAGCTCATCTATTCTCAGTCTGATTTATTATACAACATCTTGCCGGTTGCGCCATGTTCAATACTGGATAAAACTAGACAGAGAGTTGGACCACATGTCGATGGTATTTTTGGTTCATCACAAACCAAGGCCGTTGAGCAATTGACAAAGTAGTTGCAACAATTATCCATACAATACACAGTGGCCAACCAAACTACTTCTTTGGCTACTCCCCCTACCCAAAATTTGAAAGTACACATAGTGCACTCGACTAACCCAAAGGCCACCCAGCAGCATGAAGGGAAGAAAAAACAATGAAAGAAGGGTAAGGGGGATAAAAAACCCACTGATAATGCTGGCGGGGACAACACTGAAAAATGGAAGGCGAGGTATCCATGCAACTTCTGCGTGGAAGACCACCCGACCCATCTATGTCCTCAACTTGCAGAGGCCCAAACGTTTGTCACACAGCAACAGCAGGCAGTGTTGCCTAACCCCTTTCAACATGGGAAAAATCTAACTCAAGCCTCTACAAGCACGGAAGGGAGCAGCCAAGAAACCTGCTCGCCTCCAAACAACCCCTCATTTGTGAACGTATATATGGTTAGGGGTGATGCTTTCATATCAACTAGAGAGCATGATTATAGAAAACCAAGTGCTTCTGAGAAGGGTAAAGAAGTTGATCTCCCATCTCTTCCTCTACATATTGAGAATATGTTGGGAGAAACAATGACATGCATTTCAAAAGGTGCATTTAAAAAAGCTTCTCATAACCCAAATGCAAGGGCCGCCTAGAATTACTCTGTGGTGGAAGATTTATCACAAACCCCTTGTGCGATCTCTGCTTTGGAGGTCCTCCAAAGTTTCCCTGCTCAGAGGAAAGCCTTGTTAACCGCTTTGGGCTCTACTAAGGCTTGTAATCTGGGTACCATCATGTTAGATACAACTGACGTAAAACCCCGTCTGCCTTGCCACATAGCATTTCAGATAGTAGTGGCTCATCCCATGAAAAATTTTACTTGGAATATCTTCCACACAATGGTCGACGAGGGTGCCTCAACATGCGTTATGTCATTGGCATGTTGGAAGGCCATTGGCCAGCTTGTTTTGTCTCCATCACCTACTCTCCTCACTGTTTTCGATTGTCGTTCATTCCGACCACATGGCATCTTTCCTTCTTTCACTATGCAGTTAGGAGGGAAAACCGTGTGTGTCGAAGTAGAGGTGGTCAATGCTCCCCTCAACTATAACCTATTATTAGGATGGAGTTGGACTTATGCTATGCAAGTTGTGGTTGCTACAGTTTTTTGGGTCTTGTTGTTTCCACATGAGGGCCGGATAGGAAACATCAATCAATTGTCTTTCTCCAGACCTGACCCAGCTTTGGGGGCATCCACAGTCCCGATGATTGATAATCCTCAACTAGGTGTCATCAACGTAGGATTTGGTTTGTGCCCATCCCTGATGGGTACCTTCGATTACCCACCTCCTCATGACGATATCAAATTTATATATAATCACCATAATGTTGATATTTTTCAATTTTTGTCGTTCCGCACGACTTACTTCGAGGATCCATGGATTCTTCCTTCCCCATCAGCCACGATGGATGAGACAGGGCACACAGGCATGTCCATGCCCTTGTCTGCCGCTGAAGTAGCGTACTCTTTAGTCTAGCAAGCTTTATCTAACACTGATTTGACTCCTACACAAGATTTAGATCCACTTCTAGAGCCTATTTGGGCTCAGGGTTCTCTCGCTAACATCGATTCGTTAGACTTAGTCTTGCCTTCTGATGAAGCAGTAATCGAAGCAATGACTAGTCTGAACAAACCTTGGGAAGATCTTCATCACAGATCATATTTTCTCCTTGATTTAAGCTGAATCAAAGTAGGAGAATTCACCGTGACCATGACGGGAGATCAGTCATGTCCTATTCATCTCTTAGCTACACATGAAATTTATGCTGAGGGAAACATGGCAACTATCACTGAAACTATACCAATCAACATCTCTCGAAACCCTGGCATCATGGAGAACGTTTTCATCGGAGTGGATTGCTCCCCTGAAGAGATTCAAATCTACACAGATATTTTCAAAGAATTCCGCGACATTTTTTCCTAGTCTTATGAGGAAATGCCAGGTATCGATCCAAAAATATTTTAACATGAAATCACAACGTATCCTGATGCCAAGCCTGTTCAACAGAAGCTTCATCCAATTAATCCTAAGAAAGCAGCAGCCATCAAGATTGAGGTTGAGAAATTGTTGAAGGCAGGTTTTATCTATCCTATCCATTTGACTCAATGGGTGTCAAACCCTGTGCTGGTCAATAAAAAACAAGGCATGATTCGTGTATGTACCGATTTCCGTGATTTGAACAAGGCATGTCCCAAAGATAATTTTCCAACACCATTCATTGACCAGATCATTGATGAATGTGTTGGTTGTGAAGCCTTTTCTTTCATGGACGGTTTTTTGAGATATAATCAAATCCAAATCAAACCAGAAGACCAACACAAAACAGCATTCATTTATCTGTAGGGTACATTCGCATATCGTAAGATGCCTTTTGGCCTTAAAAATGTTGGAGCCACATTCCAACAGGCCATGTCTTTTGCTTTTCGTGACCTCAAGCATATAGTCGAGGCCTACCTAGATGATTTAGCATCACGATCTCGCAAGAGAATGGATCATCCCACACACCTTAGACTAATCTTCGAACATTTTCGCTACTTTAGGATTCGCTTGAATCCAAACAAATGCAGCTCCTGCGTAACGTTTGGACGTTTGTTAGGTTTCATCATATCAACAACAGGGATCATGGTCAATCCTCTCAAGGTGGAGGTAATAAACCAGTTGTTCCCCCCACGTACAATCTTACAACTTCAGAGTCTACAAGGCAAGGCAAACTTCTTACGACACTTCATCACCAACTATGCCAAAATCACCAAGGGATTTATGCGTTTACTGAAGAAAGATGTTCCTTTTTTCTGGGACGAAGCCGCTCAACGCTCTTTCGATGCATTAAAACACACCCGCACAACTGCACCTCTGCTATGGCCACCTAACTATAACAAATATTTCTTATTATATCTGTTTGCCGCAGAGTCAACCATTGGCATGGTTTTAGTTAAGGAAGATGATTTGTTCTCAGAATACGTGATCTATTACCTGAGTTGAGGCCTCATAGGACCGGAACTCAATTATTCTCATATCGAAAAACTTGCGTTGCCAGCAGTTCATGATGTTCAACGGTTATATCATTATGTTCTGTTTCGCAAGACCACCGTCATTGCTGTCGTGAATCCATTCTAGTACATGTTGACACGACGGGTTATAGGCAGAAAAATCAGTGGATGGATAGTCATCCTCCAAGAATTTGACTTAGACTTCGTTTCAGCAAATTCCAAAAAGTCATTGGTCTTCGTAGAGCTTATTTCGGAACTTTCAGTTGGGTCAGGTGACGTTGTGCCTGAAGAATCACCTATTCGAGGAGATATGTTTTGATCACATCTTCAGATCCCTGGTACGGAGATATATGTATCTATCTCCAGAATTTGAAGTGCCCCACTTCTTCTTCTCGTGACGAGCGTCAACGTATATGCCATCAGGCTAAGAATTATCTCATACTTGATGATATGTTGTATCAGAGAGGTGTAGACTGCATCTTACGTCGATGTCTCACACATGAGGAGGAATTCATCGTTCTCAACGATTGCCATACCAGAGCTTGTGGCAGTCATTTTTATGGATTGGAAACAGCCCAAAAGATTCTACGAGCAGGTTACTTCTGGCTGACACTTATCAAAGATTGTATCGAATCGGTCAAGAAGTGCCATCCGTGCCAAATCTTCTCTCGGACGATGAGGGCACATCCTACTCCTATGTTTCCTGTCATCACAGTTGGTCCCTTCACCAAGTGGGGGATTGATTACACTACTTGCAACCCCTCGTCAGCAAGGGGGCACCGCTATATCATCGTAGTTGTAGACTACTTCACTAAGTGGGTTGAAGCTATGCCAACGTTTAAATATGATGGAGAGACTGCAACTCTCTTTTTATTCAACCAGATCATAGCAAGGTTCAGTGTCCCGAGAGAGATTGTTACTGACCATGGCAGTCACTTTCAGAACCAAATGATGACCGAATTAACATCAAAGCTTGGGTTATGGCAAGAGCATCCATCACCCTACTACCCCCAAGCCAATGGGTAGGTAGAAGCTGTAAACAAAACTCTTAAGACTATTCTACAGTGAACTATCAACTCAGCCAAGTCAAATTGGCATTTTATGTTATACTCGGCATTATGGGCTTACTGAACATCTATTAAGACTGCAACCATTTTCTCACCTTTTCAACTTGTTTACGGGCTAGAGGCAGTCTTGCCCATCGAATGTCAGATCCCATCTCTAAAATTGGCAGTACAATTATTGCCAGACACTTATCCACTTGAAGAACGGTTAGTACACCTTGAGCAGCATCGTGATGCATCCCTAGCCAATGAGGCTTGCAAACATAAGGTCAAGTGTCAGTATGATAGGTCCATTCGTCCTCGGATTTTATCTGAAGGTGACCTTGTCCTGGTCTATGACCAAGATAAGGACTCCCTAGGGGCAGGAAAATTCAAACCCATGTGGTTCAGACCCTTCATCATAAAAGAGGTATTAAAAAAGGGTGCTTATCGTTTGGTTGAATTTGAAGGGAATGCTTTGGCGGAGCCTAGAAATGGGCTCTACCTCAAGAAGTATTACTCATAGGTAGGTCACTGTGGGTAACTTTTTGTAACATATGTATAGTCTTTGTACTATTACTTTTTAGTTTCTTTTAAGTGTTATGGACGTGTCATTGATGTTATCTTTCGTCAATATGGCAGATGTCAAGTGATTTCGAGGTGTTCGTTGGGTATGCAGACGGGGCTAGTCGGCACACTCGGAGGCTTGCCTCCGTAGCTTGGGTAATCTTTACACCTCAGGGCCAGTTTTTATCTTCCAGAGATATATGCTTAGGTGACACCAAAAATAATGTCGCCGAGTATAGTGCAGTTATTGAGTTGCTTTGTTACGCTTTGTCATTGGGTATCTCTCATCTTCGGCTCTATCTCGATGCTCAACTGGTTGTGTCTCAGCTAAACAGAGTATACCGGGTTCATGATCCAACCTTACACCGATGATTCCTTAGGGTACGTCTCTTATAATGAAACTTTGATTATATTACATATTTTCATGTTCCTAGGAGATTAAACCAAATTACAGATACTCTAGCTAATCAAATTTTAGATTGGCATCTTGCACACATATGAAAGAACATTGACATAAACATGTAAATACATTTTTGCACATGTGATCCATAAGACACAAAAGATCAAAAAAGCCATATATAACATCATAAAATAACCAGAGTACATAGATGGACGCAAGCGCCTCAAAAATGGGACTAATAACGAGTCACAGGGCTTATGCCCTCAAAAAATATATACAAGTAGTGCTCGTGGCACGTAAAAAGTCTAAATAGGTTCAGGGCCTATGGGCCCTATTATAATAGTCCACAACATGGGCTAAACGCCTAAACAGTCGGACCCACGTCTGAGGTGCCCCCACTACATGAGGTTGCATGGATGGCAGCAGGTCCTCTATCGCTGCCATCAGGACTGTGCGAGTGAGTGCAATGAAGTTCCACTCAACTCGTCTAAGGACCCTCTCAGCCTCCTTGGCTGGGAGGTTCCCTGCTACTGCTAGTCCCCCGGCAGCAGTTGCGGCCTCTGGCCAAGGACGACGTCTGTTCCATGCATAATTGGCAAGTCGCATGGGTCCCACATCTGCATGCAACAAACGTATACCCGTCAAATACTCTGGCATACAAAAAGAAAATAATATATATAACAAAAATGACATAAAAATTACATATACAAACAAAAAAAAACTACAAAGGTGGAGACTTACCCATCTCCCCTCGCTCCTCACCAGGAGGCACGGGTATCTCGGGATCTCTAGAAAAATCTATCCCTGCATATGGGTAATCCTTGATCACAGGGATCTGTCGTGACAGCCACGCAAAAAAGTCGTCATTGAAGGACTCATTGGTCCTTCCACCACCCTATCGTGGCAGTAATACTACCCATCTACATATAGCAGGAAAAGAGGCATGATGTCCTCGTACCACTTCCCGAGGACTAAAGCTCAGAACTCTCTCGAAGAAGAATGAACACAAAATCATCCCGAACCCAAAGTTCCTCTGTGTTCGTTGTCGGCAATCTGTCAATTGCCTCTTCATACACTCAAGTAGTGTGGTACTCCAGTCAAAATTCTATGCATTCAAGCACTGGATAGCACAGTTCATTTGTGCGCGAGATGCCTGATGCAAGGCCGTTGAACTGGTAATCCACCCAATAAGCAATAATATCGTTTGCAGTGATAGGTTAGTAATCTTACTTATGGGCACCTGAGAGCTCACACGGTTTGTCCCAGCCTCACAGTGCTCGGAAATCAGTTCCACTATGTTATTCGGTCCCGCAGGAAATGTCCTGAAATTGATTGGTTCCCCTCTCCTTGAGAGGCCAGTCAAAAAGTAGATATCCTCAGTGGTGGGCACCAATGATTGCCCCTCTAGTATGAAGGCCTCTGCATCAGGGTGCCAGTAGTCAATCAAGGCATTCAGTAGCCTTGGCTGCGCTCGCATAAATGGACACAGGAAGAACTTAAGTAAACCACACTGCATCAATATGGCCACGACATTCGGATCTCCCGCAACCAACTCACTAATTGCTTCATGCTCCCTTTCCCTCCACTGGACATACATCCTTCCAACACAACAAAGTTCAAGAGGGTCAGTGCTTGATCTTTACTTCCTTTTTTCTATAAAAGGGGGGTCCACGCGAGCTGTAGAGGCGACAGTTGCATGTACATGCGGGCAGACTTTACTCTGCCCAAGTGTACACGTGGCCTATCCAGAGACAGCCTGCGTGTACCTAGGGATGACCTTTTAAAGGTCGACGCCCACCCAAAAAATGAAAGCAAATGAAAAATTGAATAATTGAATAGCTAGATAGGGGAGTTTGTACTTACTTGGTCCAAGCGGAAGTTCGTTTCATCCACTGTAGCTCCCGGAATCACCGTTTTTAGCAAAGGGGGTCTTTTGGCTCTAGAGTTAATTTCCAAATCAACAATGGTGATAATGAGCTGCTAGCTTCTACTTATAGACTTTTTGGCCTCTTTTTGTCACTTTTTTGGCCTCCCTTATCAATTTGTTTATACCAAAAACCATTTAGAGTGATTCAGGAGTTATATGGGAGGGATTTGATCGGGTATTGGGACACTTTTTTTTTAGTTTTGAGAAAAATTTTACGGTCCATGAAATTTTTTCCAAGAATCAACTTGAGCATATAAGTTAGGTTACTACCCCGACTTTTGCGTCTCGTTGTCTTTTTCCTCTGCCATAGGATCGATCCCATCAGGTTGTGACATGGAACCATCGTATCTTCTTTATATGTGTTGCAACTTGGCGGTAGAGCTTACCAGAACATGGATGCCCTAGGTAGGTCCTGGTTGCATTATGGTGTCCATGCCATCTCTAAAACACTGTAGGCTCGGGAGTCCTTATAGTCTTTCCTGAATATGAGATTGAGCCTCATTTGCATAATTCTTCTTCTCTCTTGACCTCACCCTCAGGAATCCCAAAAAATAATGGGTCTCCTTTTAAGCCCTTTTCAAACCCTCTAAACATGAAAATATTGTCGATCGACTTTGTGGCCTTTCACACTCGTTAAACTAAAATTTGAAGTCACGTCTATCTGGTGGTAGTTTACCCCTTTTTCGGTCCGGACAGTCAACTGTACGAACAAAGATATACTCTATGGAACTTCCATTCTTTAGAAGAGTACTCTCAGGTATAATTTTATCAATTTTTCAGGCCTGAGGGACTAAACTTACAAAAAATAAACCCCCACGGAGTCCATAGTTAAGCTCTTTTCAGACTCCCTAAAATTGAAAAGATCATCGAGTGACCTTATTCTTTCACACTCGTTAAATTGGTCCAGAAGAATATGTCTGACGGAGTCCATAGTTAAGCTTTTTTCAGACTCCTTAAAAGTGAAAAAATGGCTGAGTGATCTTGTCCTTATCACACTCGTTAAAATGGTTTTGAATCGACGTCTAATCGATGCTAGTTTACCCTTTTTTCGAACCGACTAGACTATATTCGAAAAAGGTACCCCAATGGAGTCTCCTTTTATGTTTTTTCAGACTCTCTAAATATGAAAAACCATCGAGCTTGCCTTCTCTGGGCTCGTTAAACTTATATCAAAGGACGTTACCATTGTGTGTTTTATTAACTGCATTTGCATACCTTATACACTACCCTTGTGATAGTTTGCTTCTGCGTTTTAACACCTTTGGCCGCTGGAGGATTTTTCCTGAGTATCATTTTACTAGAACATCAGTCTTGTCCTTGTGCCTTGAACTTGTATGTTTGCAATACTCATTCCTCCATTGTAACGTAATATCCCTTTATTCTTTTTTCCACAATTATTGAAAAGAACAAAAAAATCAAATATACCCCAAAAAGAGGAAGGGAAAAGTATTTTCTTTATTGGCAGCATAATGAGTCGCCCTTGGATAAATCACATCTATCTATTTGTTCATCAGACTATGGGATGTAGTACGACCTTAGGAAGTTTTTCTCGCTATATAGAGTTGTGTCGTCCACCGTTTGGTTATTCTTCCAAACATATGGAGAGTTTGTGTTGCCTCCTGCTTCGTAGACTTATGGTTAACATACATACTACCTGAGTCTCATCATTTGTCGTGCTATTGTCCAAGGGAAGTTTGTCACTAAGCCTGAGTCGGCCCCTCTGCAATATGTCTCTTGTCCGCATACCCGGCCATCCTGAACATCTAATCAAGTCCTTGTTCGAAATCACTGAAGCCCTCAGTCTGATCATCAATATTATCAAGTCCATGACCGGTGAGTCCTCGAAGACCTCTGGGTAGTGTAGTCGTACACTCATATTTACACTCCTACCCAAGTTTTGAATATTTTGAAGTTGTTGCTCGAGATCTGAAGATCTCATCTCCAGCCATCAGGCCGAATTAGCTTCTGGAAGATGCATACTCTATATGTATATATTTATGATTTTGAGGTGTAGCTCCATTGTGTATTGTTCGCAGCTACTCTTTATAGTTATTTGACATGGATATACAGTGTATTTGATTAGTATCCATGGTTCTATTTTATCCTGAGAATGGGTATGCCCGCCTCGGTGAGACATTTGTTATTTTGCAGATGGCACCTCCTGGTTCCTCATCCTTGGGCTCAATCGTTTGGCACATCAGTAAATATTGGTAATGTACTTCAACCATCAGATGCTCTTCTGACCTCACACATTAGGGGGCATCTGTTATAACCCTAAATTGCACCACACATGCTTACCTGGCATCAGGCCAAATCATATTCTTTCTTTGCCAAAAACACTGTTGAACAGCTCTTTGAAAATCCTCTTGTATCAAGGCTCACATGCCCTAACCCATTACTACACGCGTGTACATGCTGGCTGACCCAAAACAGCGCACGTGGACAGACAAAAGCATGAAAAAAGGAAATTTGTTGACGGAACAAAAATCTATGGGTGAGTTAACTGAAACTCCCGGCCATGCATGGCCGAGGGTTCGTCCAAATACCTAGCTCCTTCTAAGCTATAAAAGAAGGGGTATGGGTAGCATTTGGAAGAGGAAAAAATATAGCAAAGAAACTCTGCCCATTCATGTATTCCATTGTCCCAACCCTTTAGCTTTTCCTTATGCCAAAGGAGATTCAAAGCAAAGCAGTTGGAAGACAGAAGAAGAGGAGCCCAGGATCAGGTTCAAGGAGCGGTGGCCGGTCTCAGCTTTTGTAAGTTGACTCCTTCTAAGTAATAAAGAAAGTGATTTTCCCATCCCAATTCATGAACTTTTTATGGTTTGATTAGTTTATGTTTGGATTTCTAACTCGTTAGTATAGAAGTAGAATGCATGCATAGTTGTTGCTTGTCTTGAATGCAGGTCATCTTTGGAAGGAGTATTGCGAACAAGTAAGCGAGCACAATGGAGGATGGACATCAAATGCACGGAACGAGGTAGGTTGATATTTCCATGCATTTACTAATAAAAGGGGATTTGAATATAGGGATGAAGGTAGAAAGTAATTTCTATTCAGTCATATCTACATGCAAAGTCTATGTTGTAGGAAAATCTCCCTGCGGACGGGTAGATCACCTCTAAGAGCTTGACCCTAACTCTAGACAGAAAAT
>WSFP011470773.1:0-17750 GCA_009831015.1 Picea engelmannii
TCAAACATTTAAATTTGAAATTTTGAATAAAAATCTATATCCATATCTAAAATGTGTTTAGATGATTGACATCTTATTATAAAAATAATATATTTAATATCAACATTAATATAAAAATTAAATATTTAATATCAACATTTTACCAAAACATTAATATAAAAATAAAATATTTAATATCAACATTTTACCAAACAATCCAATAATATAAATAAAAAAACTTAAACATTCAAAACTATAATATATTGTATATATCATAGTTTTGTTAGAGGTAAATTTGAAAAAATAGCGCGCATCATCGATTGTGTTGTTTTCATTACAATTAATAATTCATATCACCTTCTATGGAATTACGAGGAATGATTCTCATAAGATACTTCCTTGGACCAACAAGATTGGTAGGTTGCTTTTGTTTTCTATATAAAGAATAAACGACCCTCCAAACACCAAATATCTTAATTTAGGTGGGTAGAATGGTAATATCAAAATTAGGATGCGCGCCAAATCATTACATCTTGGTATTATTCTCAATTAAATAGGGCGGTTGGTTGAGGATTTGATAGATTTTATGTTAAGCCAAATAAATAAATTAAAAGAGACAAAAGAGTTTGAGTTTTTAAACTATTTGGTTATAGGATTGAAAGGAATATATCATAGAGAGGTGAAAGCATATTCTAAGAGAAAATTAATTAAAAACCAAAATCTGTGAACATCAACTTAGAATAATGAAGAAGATTGAGTAAAAAAAGGGTTTTCCTATTTTAGATATGTTGTTTTGAAAACACACTTATAATATTTAAAGTTACAAAGCAATGTATGATGGACATGTGGTTATGGTAGACATTAGGTTTAGAACATCTAACAAGGATATCATGTAAGTTTGAAAGCTTACTGTGGACCATCATTTTATTAATGTTAAAAGGTTGGAAGTAAGAGATAACCAACATTATGTATTTTAGTTTAAGAAAACAAATCACTAAGAAAAATTGAAAATCTTTCCAAAAAAAATTTAGTTTTCACTTTGAAATAAATATTTCTTTATATTTTATAATTAAATTATAATTAAAATAAAATAAAAATTGTCAATGGTGTTTTTTAGGTAGATGAGTGAAATGTTGTGATTGCTTATACTAAGATTATTTTTTAAATGATATTCATATGTGTTCTCATACTTCTTGTGGTTTGTAATTATGAGAGCTATTGAAGTGAGTTGTAGTTTTAAATGATTTTGGGAAAATAGATATCTTTATTTGTAAATCCTTAATTAAAAGATTCTTATTTGAATACTGTAAGTTAATTATAATGATTGTTAATTCTTTTGTTGTGGTTTGTACTCGTGAGAGCTATTGAAGTCAACGGTAGTTTTGAATTATTTTGGGAAAATAAATATTTTTATTTTTAAATTTTTAATTAAAATATTCTTATTTGAACATTGTAAATTAACTATAATGATTATGATTGTTAATTCTTTCAATTAATTTTTTCTTATTAAAATAATTGAAATCAATAAAAACAAAAAATAGATTATTTTCAGAGAAAATTATAACATATATTTTAGAAAATAATTTACATAAAATGAAATATATTTATTGTATGGAAAGGTGCTTTTTATAACTCAATATGAGAGAGATGTGCAATTGTGTTCAACATAGAGAGTTGACACATGGCATTAAAAAAATATATTAAGAAAAAAATATTTCAATGTTTGTCATAAATAAAAATATTTCGATGTCCACCTTTAAGTAAAATAATTTTATATCAATTTTATATATAGAGAGTGAGAGTAAAAAATTCCTTATAATTAAAACATTTCAATTATATGAGGTAGATATGTAATTCCTTCCCCGCTTAATATGGAGTTGACATGTAGCATATATAAAGATCCATCTGAGGTGATTTTTTTTTTAGATTGAAAAAACTTGAGAAAATGTTTGGACCTTAAAAAAACTGGTCCCTCTCAACACATGACAAATTTGAAATCAAAATAGATCTTATCTTTTTTTTTTTCCATGGAAAAAAAATGTAATTTTATGCATGCGAAGAGACAAAATTACATTATGTAGGTGCTTTTAAGCATAAGCATATGTGGAAAAAACAGATGTTCAAGGCTACCACCTGTAGAAAAGGCACAACAGTGGTAGTTCCTTAGCCTCACAAAAGACATTTAGAAGATTACAACAATGAAAAACTATACATAAAAGTTGGACAA
This sequence comes from Picea engelmannii, assembly GCA_009831015.1. NCBI lineage: Eukaryota > Viridiplantae > Streptophyta > Pinopsida > Pinales > Pinaceae > Picea > Picea engelmannii. The sequence goes on from WSFP011470773.1 coordinate 2,207, forward strand.
AATCAAGAAACTTGTCTGGAAAAGGAAACCATCCAAACAGATCTCTAATATATGATGTTGAAACCGAACCAAACAAAAAATAAAATGTAACAAAGGGAGCTAAATATGTATGTATATGGTGAAGATGATGACCCAACCAACTGCAGTTATGGATGAGCCATGACCTCTATGAAAGGTTTGTGGTAGTGCTCAAAAAACTCTTCCCCCATTGCTTATGTGATGTGCCAGACCCTAAAGGGAAGAAGAGTCCCTGCTTTTGATAAAGAATCAACTAACTGGTTTCATTCCCTGTAGACATGTTTGAGTGAAGAGATGTCAAATAAATCCAAAAACTTGAAAATCTCCTCCAAAATAGGCATCAAAAAAATATTGTGGCATAATTGAACTTTTTGAGACCAATTTATAACATCCAAGGAATCTCCAAACAGTTGGATGGATCAGACCCCCTTTTCCTCGACAAATTGAAGTAGAAGTTTTAAAGCCGTGAGTTCGGAAAAATTGTTGGAGCCTAGGCCCATTCCCGTTTTAAGTTCGAAGGAATGATCAACCGATAAAAACAATACTGCACCCCCACCACAAAGTTGATTTTCATTCTGGGAGGCACCATCGAAATAAGCCCAGGGCCTGGAGTGGTCAATAAGCTCGGGATGAATGATGTAGATGGATGGAAGGTCTTTTTCTTGAGGGAAGTGAGAGAGGATCGAGAGACCCCTACAAGTTCTGGAATGTAAGGTGAGTCCTGGAAGATGTCTTTGTTATGGGCCAACCATATGCCCCAACAAACAATGAGAGACATTACTTTAATACTTTTATAGGCGGGAGTCTGAATCCCAAATTGCTAAGCCAATTCAATATTGAGTCCATCCCAAACTACCATCTGATTTAGAAGGGATGATAATTCAAGCCAGACTTTACTAGAAAAGGAGGAAAATATGAAGACATGTGAGTTGGATTCATTGTCTCCTTTACAAAGAGGACACCAACCCGGACCGACAATGCAACGTTTCCTCATGTTTTCCCAAGTTGGAATTTTATTGTAAATGGCACACCACATGAAAATCTTTGCCTTCAGTGGGAATTTCTGCTTCCATAGGCCACACCATCACCAACATGGCTCCATTTGCATGAGTTCCATAGATAAGGAGACATAGCCCATTTTTGGAGTATATACCCCCTGAGGAGCCTTTTTGCACACCAATTCATCTTCTCTCTCAGATATCCTAATGTGACCCGATTGGAGTGCAAAAATATAATTGAGCCAAGTGAGGGAAAGATTACCAACCAAGCCTAGATATTCTGGTCTCAACCAACCTTGCTGCGAGAGAGAGGAGGAGGTTGGATGTGAAACCTGGGATAAGAAGTGAATATCCTGTGTGTGGAGCCTTTCAATTAGATCATTAGGCAGAAGATCAATGATTCCACTACCCAACTAGGGGTCAACCTCTATTCAAACCTGATTATCATTTCCCACTCTCCAAGCCAAACCATCCCCGATCACCGGAAAGGAGGTGATAACTACCTTCCAAATAGTGGAATAGTTTGGGTGGGATTTTACTGGTTTCTGAATCCAATAATCTATAGAGTCTGGTTGGATATATTTATGCTCCACAACAAAAGTCCAAATGATGGTAGAAGAAAGAAACCTCCATCATGCTTTTGCTTCCAGTGCTTTTGAGAACAAAAAGATGTTTTCCAGTCCCCATCCACCTAGCAATTTCGGGCGGGCTAGATGATCCCACTTATCCCGAGGGGGAGTGAACTTATCATGAGGGCCAGACTAGATAAAGTAGAAACAAATTTGTTTTGCCTTTTCCAGAATCCCTTTTGGAATCCAGGCTAGGGACATCCAGTAGACAGGGATAGCTTCCAAAACAGATTTAGCCAAAGTGAGTCTCCCTACTCTTGACAACCACCTGAAGTTCCATCTTTTTAGGCGTTTCTCGAGTTTTTCTAATAACCAACGCCAATCAATTTTTTTGTAATCATTTGGTTTTAGCTGGAAACCTAAATATTTAATTCCTTCAGAGAAATCTAGTGTCTAGAAATGAAATAGAGAAATATGGTGGTCAACTACCCCCACCTCTAAGCCAACAAAAGAGATGGTGGATTTCTAAGCATTAATTATCATACCAATGGTCGTCTAAAACAAATTAATGATTTCCGCAAGTTTGTCTTCATCTCTTAGTCGCCCACTATAGAAGATGAGCACATCGTCCACAAAGAGGAGGTGTGTGATTCTCTAACCAGAGGCCATTGAAATTCCTTGAAAGTCCCATGAGTTGGCCGCCTATGCAAGTGCATGAATGAGATCCTTTGCCGCCAATAGAAAGAGTAGAGGGGAAAGAGGGAAACCCTGTCTAAGGCCATGCTCAGACTGAAAGAAAGGGAAGGTGGCTCCATTAATAAGAATTTCAAAGGAGACTGAGGTTATGCATGCCATCACCCATTTGATAAAAGGAACTTCAAACCCCAGGTGAGTAAGAAGGAGTATGAGATAAGACTAGTTGACCCAATTGAAGGATTTATATAGGTTGATTTTCAGAATAGCCTCCCGAGATCTGCAAGCCTTTAGACTATGGAGACCTTCCTGGGCCACACCAATTGCTTCATGAATTTGATGGCCTTCAAGGAACCCAAATTTCTCTTGGGATATAGAGCCCAAGAGAATAGGCTTTAACCTTCGGGCAATGATTTTGCCACAATTTTGTAAAGACAGTTGCAGAGTGAGATTGTCCTGAAATCATCGAAATATTGTAGCTCATATGATTTAAGAATGAGAGAGATAAAGGTTGAATTTATAGGTGCGTTCATTCTCCCATTTCTTATGGATTTTTCAACTACTTTCAGGAGGTCAACACCTAAGATCTCAGAAAAACCCAAATAGAATTCTACAGTCCACCCATCCGAGCCAGGGCTTTTATCTTTTTTCATGTTGTGGAGCATTTATTTGAGTTCAGCTTCAGTAACTTCGAAAAAAAGGTCTCTATTTCCTTCCTCCTCAACAAATCTAGGAGAAAATAGAGCCAACCTTATGATGTTTGCAATGTTGGTGTTCTGATCCGCCTTGAAGAGAGATTGGAACTGATTTTTCCCCATCTTGGCGAGACCTTCGAAAGATGAGACAAAAGTGTCCCCTTGTCCTTTGAGCTTCCAGACAGTGTTGGATGCTTTCCTGCCTTTTGCAAAAGCATGGAAGAATTTGGTGTTTTCATCCCCTTATTTAACCAGATGGCCCTGCTCTTTAGACACCATTCAACTTCGATATAATCCAACAATTTCATGCGACGAGTCTCCAATGCTTTAAGGGAAACTTTGGCCTCCAAAGTGGAGAACCCCCCATCCATAGAATAATAGGTGTGGTCAAGTTGAGCCTCGATTTTTTTTAGTTCTTTCTCTTCTTTGGATCGCTTATCATGGGCCCAAGGGATTACTAACTACTTTATTCTCTTTAGATTTGCCACAAATTGAACAACCTCTGAGTGGTTGGAGCCCTGATCATATCCAACCTAGTTCTCCTTCACTAATTTATGGAAATCACTGTTAGCTAACCAGGTTGCATTAAACTTAAAGGGGATGGAAAGCTTCTTGGGATCACCTTCAATTTCAAGCCATACCGAGGAGTGATCTAACTCTCCCCCACTAACAATCCATTGATGAAATTGAAAGGGGAGTTCCAATAGAGAATCTGAAACTAGAAAGTGATCAAGACGTTTAACCACTCGAGCCTCGTCCATCCTCATATTCCTCCAAGTAGGAAGGATCTTGACTGGGACAATGTCAATGAGACCATGATCAATAAGAAGATGGGATAAAATATTTGATTGGGGATCCAAACGAGCAGAAGGGCCCCAAAATTTAGCTCCCCCTAGAGATAAATTTAGATCGCCTTCCAGGATGAGGTTATTAACCTTGAGAAGATTATTCTTGAGGAGGGTCTCCCAGAAAGGGGTGCACACAACAGAAGTCCCATACACATTTAAACCCCTGAATTCCATCCCCCCTCCCTCCAAAAGCAAATCCACCCCTAGGAAAGAGTCCAGGGCCCAGGAATTTAAAACTTTTTCCAATCGAGAATTCCATCCGACCACCATACCCTTGGAGTGACCATTAGCATAGGTTCTAAAGAACTTCCAAGAGGGTAAGAGAGATTCCAACATCTTTGTCACAGAGGCCTCATAAGACATTGTTTCTTGGAGGAGAATTACACTTGGATAATTTAGGAGGATCAGTCGCTTCAGGGCGAGTTTTTATTGGGGGCTCACCACTCCCCTGTAGTTAAAAGAGAGAAACTTCATGGAGAAATTCCCTCAGGTGCATGAGCTGCTCTAAGGGCCCCAAAAATGGAACATTGTCTGCCAGAAGCAATGTAAACTAGGGCTCGACTTTGAGCCTTTAAGAGATGAGAAATGCGCTCTCGACCCTTTTTTGTGTTGTGCACCTTAGGGTTCAAGCCAAGACCAGAGCTACTCGACTCTGAGGAGATGATATTTATGTTTCTAAGGCGAAAAAGGATGGTCGAGTCCTTAGAACCAACAGACGAGGGGTCCTCTGAGGAGGGAAAAGAAGTGGAGTGAGGAGGAGAAGGCAGGATGAAGGAGAAGGAGGAAAATGGAAAGGGGGAAGATGAGAAGGGAGTGGAAAAGGTCCAAGAGCTCGAGGTTTCAGGGAAGGGGAGGTCTTGAACAGAGGGATGGGGATCCATTTTAAGAAACTTTAGAGACTAAATTAATCCTGAAATAGGTAAAGGAAGAGAGAGTTGCATGCCCAGAAAGGAGCCATGAGGAAGAGAAATATATGTACCATTGGGATGGAGAAACTTCGATCTACCTGCAGTTGAAGAATGAGTTAGAGCGAGAGCACCAGAGGAGGAGACCGACACATGGCTTGGAGGAGCCACTTGATGTGAAAGAGGAGGGTGGTCCAAAGAAAACGAGTGATCTGTCAAGGAAGGAATTGAGTTGGAGCCGTTGCTAACAAAAATTCCTGTGTGCTTCCTGTGTTGAGCATGTAAGGAGATTTGTGCCCTGCTTCAGAAGGGTAGAGAGAAATCCTTGAGGATATGACCATATTCATGGCATCGCCCGCATCTAAAGGGAACACCTTCACAATCCAAAATTTGAGTTCGAGTGCACCCCCTTTTTGTCATCTTGAATTATTTTTGCAACCCTCTCGTGACGTTGAGGGAAACAAGGATACGAGCCACATGCATCTCCCCCATCTCTTTAAAGGACATATCCACAAATATGAAATCTCTTAGTAGATTACCAATGGCCTGAAAGCACTTAATAGACCAAAAATGCATAGGGAGACTAGGAAAATAGATCTAGATTGGGATGGTATCCATTTTTTTTGTAGCTTGCATCAAATGAGGGATCCCATTTCTTCAGTAGTACAAGAGAAGAGTCAATACTCTAGCCATTCAACAACGCTTTATCGGCCTGAGAGACTTCTGCAAATTTAAGCACGAACCACCCTTTTGAGAGGCGACTAACCTGCGGAAGGGAACCGTAAGAGGTACCCTGCGAAACTGCCACCCAAGACTGGAGGGATTTAAGGCTAAAATGTCTCCTATAGGCTTTCCCAACGAGGGTTTTTTCTTCCATTTCAGTAGCTTCAACAATGGTGATATCTTCCCCTAAGACAAGGTTTGATTCCACTGGCGAGGCCAAGACACACTTGTTTCTTCTTCGTCATTTGTGGCCAAGGCTTTGAGGAGAAGAGGGGTCTAAGGGTGTTGGGATACCAGGGACCCCCCCTTGAAAAACCATCCCATCCATTGAGATTGGAAGGGACAAGGTATGAGGCGATTAGCTCCTCTTCGACCTACGAAGACCCAGACCCAGGCGGAAGAGCCTGAGCGAGATCTGGATAGAGACACAAGGAGAATAAACCCTGGTCCAAACCTTAGAGGGCCTCTGAGCAAGGGGCAAAGAGAGAATCGTCAGGAGAAGAGCACGACAAGGACAAAACCGGAGGCAACCAGGTTTGAGACAGAGAAGGTCGAGACAAAGGAGATCCTATTGAGAAGTATGAAGAGAAGCCTTGGGACAGAAAGCCCGGAAGATCGCCCAAAAAACCTTAAGTTGAAGGATCAAGAGGATGAGAGAGAGAAAAACCTGAAACAAAACCCCCCTCCAACCAAGGGCCGAGAAACTGTCCAAGGTCCGAAGAACCAAAGAAAGCGATGGTAACAAGCGCAGATACAGAAGAAGGAGGGCAAGCCTCAACCTGAGCCACTGAGATAGGTTTGGACCAACAAAAGTTGACTAGGAAGAGGGGAGGGGATCCAAGTGACAAGGACTAGGGCAGAATATCAACAGGGTATGGGGAATAATCCACAATGTCATCATAAATCGTCATATTCTACTACAAAAAAAACACACTTAAGAATGGAAAAAAGGAAAACCCTCGTCACCAAAGGAAACCCTAACTGCAGACAAAGAGAAGTCATGCCCACAGCTTCCATCGGGAGATGAGTAAAGGAAATATTCAAGCCTGTGGTGAGGGAGGAAATCACAGAACCATTTTTCTAATTTTAAGATAGTTATATAAATTTAATCAAAATAGATCTTATCCTATATAATAGTCATTGAATTAATATTAATGAACCTTATTAATTAAAAAAAACAATAATCATCATAAATTAAAAAGTAATAATATAACAATAAAATAATTTAAAAAAACAATCCATACCTTCCATTAAAAGTTTGGAATAATGTCATTCCCTCTATAAAACTTATTTTCACATGAAAGACAAAAAAAAATCGAGTAATGTCATTTTCTATATAAAGCTTTCTTCTTTATTTATTTTTTAATTTAAACTTTATATTTTATATTTTAATACATTAAAATAAATAAAAACTCATTACTAAACGGTTAATATATTTTGATATATAAAATAAATAAGTATTCATTAATAAAAAATTATTGTTCAGAATTATTTTACAAAGAAATCATAAAACTATGCATGGCATAAGCTCATTCATATAAGGTTTTAACAAAATGCTAAAGCCCATACATATAAAGTTTTAACAAAGGCTTCAAATTTTTATTGTTTTCTTATTATGATAAGAAGTTTTTTATTTGGAGAGAGTTTTTGCATTTTCACTTGGTTTATAGTTGGTTGGTTTTACTAGTCTTGGAATGAATAATAAGGGGTATAATAAAGATTATTCTCGTTATTATTTGTAGTAATTTGTAGCAATTTCTAGTAGATAAGAAAAATTGTGGTTGTAATTTTGTTGGATTGATTATAATAATAATTTAATTTTAAGGTTATTATTAAGTTAGATACTAAATTGATGTATTAGATTTTTGTTGTTGTAATAATTTAATTTTAAGGATACCACCATGTCAAACACTAAATTGGTTTATGAGATCCTCTTGTTTGTGAGACAAATTGATGTATGAGATCTTCTTGTTGTAATAATTTAATTTTAAGGTTATCACCAAGCTAAACACTAAATCGGTGTATGAGATCCTCTTGTTTGTGGGACAAATTGATGTATGAGATCCTCTTGTTGTAATAATTTAATTTTAAGGTTACCACCAATCCAGACACTAAATTGGTTTATGAGATCCTCTTGTTTGTGGGACAAGAGACCCCCTCTGTGCAACAATTTGACTACTAAAGTCTACAGAGGTATACATACCCTACCCACTCTAGATTTTAACTTGTGACCTCTTAGGAGGAAACACATGTTCTTAACCATCAGACCCACTCATATATAAAGTGTTAAATATTATGATTATGAATATCTAATTATAGGTTGATTGAGTTATGATTTCTTTAATATGATTTAGTTTGATGTAGTAGAGTTTTTAATTTAGCTTAGCATTTTTTTTTAATTTAGTTATATAGTTAGGGTTTTAAGATTTGTAATTATATATTTGATTAGCGATTTTCCTAGTGTATGTTTGTGCTTTGACGTGTAGAGAGAGATTTGAGAGATGCCTTTGTCACACTTTGACCATCATCTTAGGAATGGCTATGCTAGACAAAAGGATTATGCATGTGTGGTAAAATATTCCTTGTAAAATCGTTGTTAAATATTTTTCAAAGATAAATACTATGTGCTTGTACAAATTATGATATTATTATTGTTATGATTTTGAGCTTTATTTATGAAGTTTTCATTTTTATGTTTTTGAAGGTGGAAAAAACTATCATAACTCATTTGTCAATTGGAAGCTAGGACATCCATCATTGACTGTTATCCGCGAATGTGGGTTGATTCATCATCGTTATTCAAGGAAAAAAACACCACCTAAAATGCCTAGTTGATGGTCCGTAAGAAGGCATACTTCCATTCTTGCTAGATACATCTAGGTCTTTTGTCATTAATATGTTTCCTTATGTCCAAGAAATACGATCTCTTGCTTAATCAGAAGCAATTTTAGGTCTTACTCTAGGACCAAAAGATGGTTTTATCCTAGATAGTATCTGCAAGAAAGCCAATGTCCTTTGTGGTGATCATTGAGGCTACATCCAGTGGGGTCATGTGATTTTTAATGTCATCTAATCTTAGTCCCATCCATGAAACCAAATACTATCCCGAGTTGCAATTTTACCTCTTAACCCAAATGAAATTTAATTTTTGTAGTTGTAAATGTCTTTAATATTATGTATTGTCAATTTTATCAAAGCAAGTTAAACCTATATATTACATTTAGTAAAAACAAGTTTTTGCATCGAGAGTAGTGAGGTTCTCTACAACCCAATATGGAGGAGTTGTTGTCACATGATGTTAGATTAGATAACATTGCATTAAAATAATAATAACAATAAATTCAACTCTCGAGGCGTCAGGAGAAGGTGGGGTTATCTTTTCCCCGGGAGGAAATCAAGAGCTCACATTTTCATGGAGTTTGGGTGAGCCAACAAATAACCAGGCGGAAGCATATGCTCTCCTCTAGGGTATTCTCTTAGCTAAGAAAAATGAGTTCAATTCTTTAATCATTCTTGGAGATTCGAAGGTGGTAATAAATCATGTTTGTAAAGACTCCCTCCCGTGAGACATAATACTCTGGAATATCTTCATAAGGATTCACAAGGAATTGGAAGCATTGACATCTTTTCTCCCTTTTCATGTACTCAAATCCAATAATACCATAGCAGAATATCAAGCTAACTTAGTCGTCATGAATCACATTGGAGCTTTACGCTCTAATGGAATTCTTTCTTTTTTCAAAATTCCTTAGTCTTATATGTATTAGATTAACTCTTGGTGGATAATCCCTCTAAGGTTCCTGATCCATTACATAAACACTCTTGTTATCCTTGCCACATATGGGAATATGGATTTGACCTGTGTATCCTTGGAAGTGTACGTGTCATTAAAAATGGCCTCTAAATCCACCCCATTTCATGCATCTATCTATCCTCCCATTGATTTAAGCATGTGGTCTCAATATCTCTCTTGGTCAGTGCTTTCTAGCTCAAATCAGAATGATACCTCATTCATGGATCGAGCTCTTCTCACAATTTCTATGGCGTCACCTTGTACTTTCCTAGTTATATCCACCTTCAATAATCATGCCCCATACGTCCTGAATGGGATATGTAGGTTACATGAAAGGAAAATATAGTTAATAGCTCTAGATTTGGACATCCAACAATCTTGGTGGCGACGACTGCTCACACATAGCATGGGGAGAATTAGGAGGGCTCAAGACATAGCAGGAGGCATCACAATTAGTATGTATCAACGGGTTACGAGTCCCATATTTCTGCAATTGTGTGTCTCTTCTTGCAAAAGTATATTCTTGGAATTCGAGGCAGATCTAAAATACAAATCCCAGGAATGGAAAATAGTAGAGCTGGTCATGTGCATTGAATACGAGAAGTGCAAGATGATGACTATGTTGCATTGGATAAAACTGTTCAATACATTCACATTCGGCTGGACAAATTGTCTTCCCAATTAGCTATCAACATGGAATTATTGATAGAACAGAGGTCCAAGTAGAAAAGGATTGAAGATGAAGTGGGTGCAATCCGAACAGAAGTAGAAGAATCACATCATCAATCAGTATTGCCTAGACCAAAAAGTGCAGCAAAAGGGATCTCAGATGAATCTTCCTCACTGAGCCCTCACGTGGTTCTGGATCTGAATAGCCCTCTCAATCATGAAGCTGAAGCATCAACTCACTCTCCAGAAGCAGAAGAAATGGACAGGAAAGATACTTAGCTTTTGTTGTCAAAGCATGCCTTTTTTTATCTATTTTGTTTGGAAACTTTTTATAGGATTTACAACTGTAAGAGCTATATAAATATTCTTGTTAAAAGGGTTTGAACTAGACGATTCAAATATATAGTCATTGCACAGCTTGATTTTGAAAATTTAATGCATGTTGGCTATGCTTCTGTAATTTTTGATTATGTGAGTTCGCTCACAATTATTAATATAATTCTTAGTTTCTTTAAAAAAAAAAAAAACAAATTGGCTCAATTAAAAAAAATTAAATAACTACATACATATATATTTAGATAACAACATATAAATTAAAATTTACACATTAAGAAATTTGATCCTTCTCGGTGCTTGATAGATCCAGTTTTAAGATGGATCTACGCTAGTTAATATTCCCACTATGAGAAAATAATATAGTAGTAGATATAGAATCGCGCACGCAGGGAATCACAGCACAACGACCAGGAGTGGATATGAGGGTTGAGGCCTGGCGCCCTTGGGGATTTCCCAGATATGAGGTGAGAAACCCGATCCAACCCCCTGTTGTGACTCCCAGTGTTGTGCCTCAGGATCAGGACCTCCCTGAGACCAATCTGGTGCCCAAAGGGACCCTCGTTCCTCTTTTGATCTAATCCCCATTCTGCGGGGTTCAGAACCCTGTTTGGATTGAGATGATCTCTTCTAGAGGCAGTGAGCACCGCCTCCACCTCTAGCCATCAATGAAGCAACTTTCAGAAGACTAATAATTTCCCAAGGGAAGAAGAAAGTAGCCGAAGCTATCCCAAAATTCGTCAAAAATCTAGAAGAGGTCTCAGTTATCGCTTTGCCTCCGGATCAACCCATGAGTATGGTCATCTCACTGGCAGACCGATATTTAGTAGGACAGTTCACAAGGCTTTGGCCCTCTCCCCGAACAACTGAAAATTGGATTCAAAAAAATTGGAGATCCCTGATCTCAAACAGTGTCACCAGCTATGCAGTCGAAAGAGGGTTCTTCTTGTTCGAATTCATCTCCAAAGAGGACCGGGACTTGATTTTTAGGAGTGGGCCTTACTTCATGGGACCACAAGGGATCTACTTAAATCGTTGGACTCCTGACTTCGATCCTGAAGTGGATGTACCAAAGGCGGTCACGATCTGGGTTCGTCTACCCAACCTGCCAATACATTGTTGGAACACCTCCTCCCTGCAAATCATAGGTAACAGGCTTGGAACCTTTATTGATAAAGCTGATCCAAAAGGGCAGTACTCTTGCGCTCGGATTTTCATAGAAGTAGATATGGAAGCTGGACTACCTAAAGCAATCAAGTTAACCGTCGGAGATTGGTAGCATGATAAAAAACTGGAATACGAGCAATTACCATTTAAGTGTTGAAGTTTCCACGAATATGGGCACTTCCAAAAGAATTGCCCAAAAATCTAGGTAACACAACAAGAGAAAGACTTAGGAGAAGGATGGCAGCAAGCGAAAATATCCAAGGAAAACCCCAACCCTAACTCCAAAAAGGAAAGGAAAAAACAAAGAGGTCAAAATGAAATAGCTTTGAGGTGCATGGAGGAAAAGAGAATGAATCACCTACATCTGAAAATCAAGAAGAAAATAAAAATAACCCAGAAACGACAACTCAAGCTAATAAGGAACCACCTCCACAGTTAGAACCAAGATAAATCTCGGAAACCCAACTTTCAGGGATAGAGGAAGAGACATCGGAAGAAGACGAGAGTGAAGAAGATACAGAGCTAACTCATAATTCCCCAAAACCAGTCACCAGAGGAAGGAAAACGACAAAATAAAGTCGAGAAAGGGAGGCATACAAAGATAAAATCCAAGGAACTCAACAAACTATGGAAACAATACTAAATTCCAGAAGCACAAGGAATCAAGGGAAGCCCTCTCAAAGGACGCCTTCCAATCCAAAAAACAAGTAATGAAGATAGTCTCTTGGAATTGTAGGGGTTTAGGAAGCCAAAAAAAAAAGAAGCTATGAAATATTTACTCTGAATCTCAAACCCAAACATTCTACTTGTCCAGGAGACTAAAATGGAGGAATCAAAATTTCTCCAAACTAGCGCAACATATTGGAACAAAGGAGCAGGAGTAGCGGTCAACGCAAGAGGAGTCTCCGGAGGAATTGGATCATTGTGGAACTCCTCCACCTTTAATCTTCTGAATACTGAGCATTGCACCCACTGGATCCTCAACAAGCTTATTCATAAGGAGTCAGGAATTCACATTTGTTTATTTAATATTTATGTTCCTGCTCTTCCCTTTGGAAAAAAAAACTGTTGGAAAATTTTGAAAGAGTTCCTTAGCAACCATCAATTGGAAAACATTATTATTGCCGGAGACCTCAATGTTACCCTAGCCCTTGGAGAGAAAAAAGGGGGCTCCATTGTAAGAGACCCCTATCGATAATGGGCAGAAGACATCATTCTTGATTGGGATTTGGAAGATATAAAACCCCCCAGAGGCAAATACACTTGGTCTAATAAAAGAATCAGCCCAGGCCACATAGCAGCAAGGTTGGACAGATTCTTGGTCCAGATCTCCTTCCTCCTCTTAGACTTCAATGCAGCCTCCAAAATAATCCCCTTCAATGCCTTCGATCATAAGCCAATCCTACTAGAATTTGCCAAAGATTCTTCTCTGGGTCCTATCCCTTTTCGCTTCAGCCTCTCCTGGATCTAGCATGAGGATTTCCATGATTTGGTCAATTGAGTATGGAAAATTCCTGTCACAGGTTCTCCTTTTTTGTGTGGGAATAAAAGCTCCGAAGAATGAAGCGAGCTCTCAAAGAATGGGCAAAATCCTTAAAATTTCCTGTAGACCAAAGAGTGGAAGCCCAATAGTAGCTGGAAAGTCACCAACTATGTATGGAAGAAGGAAATCCAAACCCAAACAGCCCGGAGAAAGAAACAACCCTGCATAGAAAGCTTCATACAGCCTGAAGAGAAGAAGAATATTATTGGTGACAAAAATCCCGTAGCCTTTGGTTAAAATCTGGGGACAAGAACACAAACTATTTTCATAAGCAAGCAGAAGCCATCAAACAATTGAATTCCATAAAAGAAATCCACAGCCAGAATCAAATTGTAAAGGATTTTGAAAGTATCAAGCAAGCTGCCCACCTCCACTTTAAAGGTATTTATACTGAGGACTCTACCAGCGGAATCCACCAGCAAGTCCTCAACATGATCCCTTTGGTCATCCGTCCAATATCCAATCAACATCTCATAGAACCAATCAAGTTAAAGGAAATTAAATTGGCTTTGGATAGCATGGACCCCGATAAAGCTCCTGGTCCCGACGGCTTTACAACAAAATTCCTCCAAGTCTATTGGCCAACCATAAAAAATGACTTTCATAAGCTGGTTTTAAAGTCACAAAATTGCCACAAGATCGATGGGAGAACCAACTCTGCGTTCTTATCCTTAATACCAAAATAAAAAGGAGCCTTATCCTTCGACAGATTCCGTCCAATCTCCTTGTGTAACATTGGTTATAAAATTATTACAAAAGTGATCGCCAACTGGCTCAAAGATATTATGCCAGCAATCATCCCAGAGAACCAAGGTGTCTTCATCAAAGGAAGGCATATCACTGACAATATAATTTCGGTCCAAGAAGTGATTCATTCAAGCATGGAGAGGGGCAAAAAAGGTATGGTTGTGAAGTTAGATCTTGCAAATGCTTTTGACAGAGTAAGACATGGATTTTTATTTCAGGTATTGCAAAAGTTTGGTTTCATCACTGCTCTCATCCATTGGATTAAGGCTCGTATCGGGTCTCCATGGATATCCCCGTTAGTCAATGGTCAAGCAATAGATTTTTTTCAGGTTTCTAGGGGGCTAACACCGGGCTGCCCACTGTCTCCTTTGCTCTATGTCATTCAAGCCTCAACACTAAGTTTCCAACTAGAACAATGTCATTCTCAACAGGAATTAATGGGCATAAAAATAGCAAGAGGAGTTAAAGATATCAATCATGCTCAATTTGTTGATGATACACTCCTTTTGGGAGGGGCAAGTACCATTATAGCCTGTAAATTCAAACAACGACTAGATATCTATAAGGAAGCCTCTGGGAGTCAGATAAACTACAGGAAAAGTCAAATCTTTGGATGGAACTGCAAGCTAAGGGAAATGGTGGAAATACCTCGCATCGTGGATATGGAAGGGGTAACATAGTGGGATTCTTTCAAATATTTAGGAGTGTCTATTTTCAAATCCAAGCCTAACTCCTCTCACTGGTCTCCGTTGCTTGACAAGATCAAAGTTAGAATCCAAGCCTGGGGGGCTACCTGGCTGAATCTGGTAGGAAAGCTGGTGCTCATCAAATCTGTCCTTAACAACATCCCTATTTTTCAAATCTCCATTCTATTAGCCCCAAATGGAATCATAACCAAGATTGAGGTAATTCTGAGAAGATTCCTGTGGAAAGGAGGCAAACAGGGCGACAAAAAAATGCCACTAGTCAGCTGGGGGAAAGCAATAAAGCCTTACACAGAAGGAGGCCTTCAGATAAGAGATATGAGATCCCAAAATCTGTCACTAGGGGCCAAGCTCCTCTAGAATCTAGTAATCGAAAAGCTAACCTAGAGAAAACATGCACTATGGAAGAAATAATTCAATGGAGCAAGGAGAAGATGTCTCGACACAACCCCTAAAGTGTCAAAAGGCTCCTCTATCTTCATAGTCTGTCAAAAAGCCTCTGGATTCTTCAAACCTCTCCTGACTTGGATCTCGGGCAATGGAAAAGATATATTAATATGGGAGGACTCAATTCTGGGAGAGCCACTATTAGAATCCCTACCAGGCTCCTCTAATCTCAAAGACTTTCTCCACTCTCAAAGGTTAACCACACCATGGGATATTTCAAGATGGCACTCAAATGAAATCGAAACCTGGAAAGACTGGAAACTGCCAAGATGCCCAAGCCATCTGGAAAACGAGGAAGTTGTGTTAAGAGGTTTTCTTTAGGGGAAATCGCCAAACGCAGCAAGGCAGAAAGATCTCAAGGGATGGGGATCTAAATTTGGTAGGTACACTACCTCTGAAGGTTACAAGCAAGTGAACGCGACCCTAAACGTCCCTCCCAATCCAACACTGTGGAAAGAGATATGGAGGATAAAATGCCTTCCAAAAATTGATATTTTCGCCTGGATATTGGCTCACAATGCCATTCTCACAGGAGACAACCTTAAACAAAAAGGGTGGGAAGGCCCCACGTGTTGCCCCTTCTGCGTCTCATAGGAAGAATCGACGACCCATATTTTGTTGAACTGCCCATTTGCTTAGGAGGTTTGGAGGTGCACATTAGTCCCTTGGACGAACCCTGCGACCCTCCCAAC
>WSFP011470774.1:0-17750 GCA_009831015.1 Picea engelmannii
AAATTTTGGGGTTTCGGGGTTCCGTTCTTGGAGGCTCTCACACTCACCTTCCTCTCCAACTCTTGACTTCCGAACTTATGACCTTTCTCACCCCTGGGCCTATAGTACAATTGTCACCAACCAAGGTGGTGACATGTGGTGACCTTAAGAAGGACCACATTACCTCGGGTGACGCCATCCGACCCTACTTCGTCAACTTTTTTCTTCGAGACCCACTGCCACGTGTCACATATCCCCTGTGTCCTCGTCAATCCCAGTGATGTTAGCCTGACCCAATACTTTGGCTCATCGAGATTTCTCGATTTATGGCCTCAAGAGTTTGTGCATCAACACCTCCCATTCTCCCGAAGACCGAAATTCTAAAATTTCGACATTTCAGAGCTCCTAATCTGACGGTCCTGACTTCCCCATGATCTGATGGTTCAAATCTTGTCCGGATTTCACATATCGTGATTTCGTGTGTCGCGAGGTTGAAATACCTCCCACCTTCATTCTTCCGATCCCCAAAATGTTGCAATCCTTCCTGGACAATTGACGGTCTAGATCTCTCCTTGATCAATGGTTGTGATCTAATCATGAATTCGCGTTTCGAGAATTCTCACAGACTCACCCTTTGACCATTTCAAGTCATGATTCAACGAAAGGATGATCGATCTTCGTGCATCCCTCCCAATGGATGGTTCTGATGATGTCAGGGCTTCGCGTACCACGATTTCCACACTCATGTGCAACTCCAAAGGGTTTTAAATTTTATGCACTTTCCTTGGATCCAACAGCTGTTGGTCCACACGCTCAGATCTGATGGCCCAGATCTGATCTCTTCTACATTCTTTCCTTAGTGTCTGGACGTGGATTTGATGGTCCATATCTACTCCTTTACAACTGATCTGCGACTACGGTTTTATTCTACCGTAACTCCTCCTGAGCTTCATAACAAGGTAAAGTAACCCGTTGACACTCAAAAGCATTATGAGGTCTGAGATTATTCCTCCAGACATAATTTCCTCTCAAAACCTCAGGTCCAAGGACCACTTATCTGGCCCATCCAGGCTTAGCATTGAAAACATGGCTCTAATACCATACTGTAACATCCCCGACCATCAACCCCCTTGTCAGGCAATGCTACTACGTGAAAACATTCTCATACTTATATAATATGCATTTAAATGAAATTAAATGGCTTAACAGAGTAAACATACAATTATTGCTAACATACAAAAATAATTCAATCAAAAATAAACATCATCACAATGGAATACATGATAATATTGCAAGCATCACAGACATTCTTTTAAAAGATGAATTTAAATACATGCATATACT
The DNA here is from genome assembly GCA_009831015.1 of Picea engelmannii. Lineage (NCBI taxonomy): Eukaryota > Viridiplantae > Streptophyta > Pinopsida > Pinales > Pinaceae > Picea > Picea engelmannii. The sequence continues at coordinate 1,324 of WSFP011470774.1, forward strand.
TATCACACTCAATAGTGGGTCACCCTTGAGCTGGGACTAAGCTCCACCCAAGGCAAGGGAATCTTAGGCTAGGATGGGGTTGCAGGAAAATTGCATAAAGAAACTCGAAGGATTCTCCGCAGGAGCCTTCTTATGCCCACTACTAATAGACTCTCATTCCCCACATGCTTGTTCTATCCAAGATTATACACCTTCACAAGCACAGTCCATCGGTGCTTCACCTCCCTCTTTGGGCCTCGACAACAGGCCGGATCAGAAACTCTCACAGCTCTGAAGTTGGTGCTGGACTCTCTCTGGGAGAAAACCACTTCCCAACAGATTCTCTCACCTAGAGGGAGCTTCTCATAGGCCTCACAACCTGCTTCTTCTACCACAGGCTTGAAAACCTGGTTCTTCTGTCAACTTCAACTCAATTCCTGGAAGGTGAAGATAAGAGAAACACCAATAGGTAAATTCCACTCAGGAACACAGAAGGCATCGAATCAAAGACAGTTCAGGTATGACTTGACTCTGCAAGAGAGGATCCACTGGCTTACAGGATACAAAACTGACATGGGTCAATCCACAGGTTTTCCACTGGTTTTCAGAGGGTGTGACAAGGAATCCACACAGAGGTCGAACACAAACTCAACAGTTCAGATAGAGGATGTATCAGTTTCTCACGAAACATCATAGGCTTTGGGTCTTATAGCTATGTGAGGCATAAAAAGGTCAAACGAAAATCACCGTTTCAGATAGCCGACAAAAGAATGGACGACGAACCCCAAACTCAGCTGACGCTTCAGCTTTTAACCGCATGCGGCCCAGGTTGACACTTATCTTCCTGGTGCTACATGCATTTTCTTTTGCACACTTGGAGCTGCATGCATTGCTTCTCTCAGTACTTAGGATAAAAATATGTTTGTCACATAGTTTTTGGAATAATAATAAATTATTATTCCCAAGGAACTAAGCCCCCAAGCTTATCCCCTAGACTCAACACTTAGCCTCTATTTCCAACCTTTCAGCCTTGTTTCCCTTACCCGCTCTGTGGAAGCTTAGTCCCCAATCACTATTTCTTCGTGGTCGGTCTGCATGCAAATATGTTTATATTTTTATTAATCTTCTGCATATTACATATACAAAAAAATGCATCTTGGCCTTAACACTTAGACTCTCCGGCCTAATAGACTCATAAGCCTACAAACCTAACAATAATTGGCTCACTAGCCTATAAAAAATGATTTACAATTCATAAACATGATTACAACATGGCTTGTCATTGGGGATATTACAGGACACCAATCCAATATCTTCATACACAGAGTATTGTTGGATTACTAAAAGGTGGGAGTGAATCGGTAATGAGAAATTATACCAATTATTAATTCTTTAAACCACAAAGCATATTATTTTACTTATTCAACCATGTTCATCATCAACATCTTACTGTATCGTAAGCATTACCATTCATCAATTCATAATAAACAATAACAAACAGATCCACACAATGCACAATACACCAATATTTACGTGGAAACCCAATGCGAGAGAAAACCACATAATGCTTTTCTTATATGTCAAGAATTACATTCAAGGAAGATCCAACTTCCAATTCTCCAACTACAACTGGAAGGAGCCTCTGACCCCCTAGTTTTCCAGGCTACAACCTGAGGGAAGCTCCATCTCCCCAATTCTCTGGCTTCAACCCCCTATGTTCTATGGATACAATTGTAAGTTGGCTAAAACCACCTATCCTTGCCCTGTCGAACCGCCCTGAAATATAAGTAGTGTGATGGAACCACTGTCACACTATCAATATGAGATATACTCCCGTAAACCTGTACCAATCAACTTGCACCAAACAACCTGTAACAACATGTACCAAACAACCTGTAATCAACATGTACCAATAATCTGTGCCAACATGTATCATGCATCAACCTGTACCATAACCAAGTGCATCAACCATGCACCAAACCTGTACAAATAACCTATCACAACAACATGTCCAAACAACCTATCACGACAACCTGTCTCATCAATCTTATCAACCAAATAAGATCTATTCACCAAGATCAATCACTAAGACAACTCTCAACCATATGCACAATATCACCAAGATGTGCATCAACCAAGCATATCAAAACAACTCATAATCATCACCAAGATCAATATGTGTTTCTAATAATATACCAAGATAAGTATGCTACATCATCCATAAACCATGTGTCAACAATACTACTAATAAGTGCCTCCAACCATGTACCTAGTATGTACCAATCATGCATCAACTAAACATCAACTATGACACATCAAGATGTACCGGCATCATCAACTATGCACCTCATGTATATGCCAACTCATCAACTACTTGTCTCAACCATGTACCCAACATGTACCTCAACCATATACCAAATACATATACCAATATAACCATCAAAAGTTCTCTAGCAATACATCACACTATCCATAACCAAATACCATAAACCCTTACAGCAAACCATGTGCCATAACCTCACTTTTATGTAGCCTCAAGGATGTATCATTCCTAAGTCAATCATATACCAAGACCACTAACAAGTGTCTCTCACAATGCACCACAAGATACACCAATAAATCAAACTAAGTGCACTAACAATATACTTCAATATATATGTGCCTCAAAATCATTCTACAACAAACCCTAAACTTCCAAGAGGGTATCGAACGTATTTACAAGGTAAACCCTCAACCAGATTCATAAGTTCAACACTACACATATGAAAACCATACATTTTTTCTTCTTTTAGAGTTTTGTTGCTGCGGTTTTGTTGTCGCGATTCTGTTTGTCGCTATTTTCAGTCACACATTTTTTGTCGCAGTTTTTCTGTCGTGATTTTTCTACTACATTTTTCCTACCACAGTTTTCCTACCGCTATTTTCCTGCCGTAGTTTTCCTGCTGCCCTTTTCCTATCGCACATTTTCTACCGCACCTTTTCTATTGCAGTTTTCTTGCCGCGATTTTCTCTATCAATAATACCTGCCTAAATAATCTTTCACAAAATAGATATTACATGATATTCAACAGGTGCTTATGAGAGACCCTTTTTCTCTTATTTATACTCTCCAAGTAGCTTCCTCTAGAAGTATCAACTTTTGTCCACTTAACCACTTTCCGTAAATAGTAAGTTCTCCACACCTAGTTGCAACTAACTTTATTATTTAATTAATTTCTTTTGCAACCACTTTGACTTATCCATAAATAGTAAACTCACCACTTCTTGTTGCAACCACTTTATTATTTAAATAATTACTATTTGCAACTGCTTTGACTATTTTATTATTTAAATAATTTATCTTTACTCACAACTTCTTGTTGCAACTAACTTTTCTACAATTAGTCAACTCATAACTTCTTTTCCCTTAACTAACCTCTTATTGAAACCACTTTATTATTTAATTTATTTCTTGGTCAATCACTTTGACTATTCAATCTTTTCATCACAACTACTTTACCATACTTACCAAACTCACAACTCCTTGTTGCAACTAATTTATTTTTAATTATTTACTTAATGCAACAACTATACCCATGATTAACTCTTAGTTACCATCAATTTGACTAGTACACTTCTTCTACGAGATTCTAGAATAATTGACTTCTTTGACCTTCTACGGGCTTCTAAATAACTCATGAGGGTTCTCCAACTTCATATGGTCATAAATCTCTAACCGTGAGGATTTATTTGGCATTCCACATATCACCGAAAATTGCATTACATATACTATCTGTCTATAATAGTCTTACCTGTAGATACACTAATATTGATTACATTATTCCTCAACCAAACTTGGGTTCCTTACCCATAACTCTAGATCTACCAGAGATACTCAAGGGTTGACATAAATATCTAAGAGTTGACATCAATCTACAATATCACTCTCCAAAGGTTGACATCAGTGACAACCGACAATCCAAACCAACTGTCCATCAATCTAAACCAACTTTCTGACAATCTTCCCCTTTGACATTAATGGAAACACCAACATTGATGGAAACACTTAGTCATGATAACATTCATGTTCATAATCCTCATCAATGTTTCTATCTGTCCCCCTTTGACATCAATGGCAAAGGGTATCTCTCCTTGGGGATGTTCCCCCTAACTGACCTCTCCTCGGGGTTGCTCCCCCTGTCTAAATGCCTTTGATATTTTCTCTATGTTTCTAAGCCTCTGAACTCTCTCTCCCTTCATATGAATAATATCTCCCCCTTTTAAAAATGTTATCACTTTGATGCAACACTGAAGTCATATCAGTCATTCTTCCATTGTGACAATCTCTCCCCTTGAAAAAATGCCTATGTTATCTCTCTCCAAGAATGTAACTCTCTATCCTGCATCTGATTAATTTCTTCCCCTGAAATCATACCTCTAGTCTGACCTCTCTTTCTGAAAACTTCTCTGAATGATATTTGTACCTATCTTTTTGGTTATGTTTCTCTCTCTTGACTTCTTTGCAATATGTTGTGTGGAAAAAATACAAGGCTTCCTGTACCTACTACCATTTGGAGTTATTGTCTATTGGTGCTTCCTTTTGTAATCAACTAACATATATGAAAAACATTCAAGAATAAACATTCAATTATTCATGTGTAATTATCATCCATTATGATAATGTTTCTTTGTCTCTTAACCACTCTCTGAACCAATCTATGAATCTATGCTCTAATCCACTGTCATATATATGTCCAAACCTGCTAAGTTTTCTTACGAATCCATCTATGTCCATAGTGTCCAAGACCCTCCTACACAACTATCCATAATGTTGACCCACCTATCACTCTACTATCATGAAGTCTTCACTACTACAACTGAAAAATCTATCATATTGCACACGTCCTTTGACATGCCACCTTCAAAGAGGATTGTACTCTATCCACCTCAATATCCACTTCATCATCTGATCAAGTCCTTAATAGAGGGTCTCGCATGTTGCACAAATATCTCTCTCTCAAAGTGAGTCTTCTAAATACTCAACTAGGAATGCAAAGACCACTTTTACCATTCTAACATAAAATAAGTGCCTAAAAGACCTTATATTCCTGTGTCCAAAAGCTATGGTTGTTATCCCATCGCATTGTTGTGAAAGCCACACTCCCTTTAAAAGACACTTAAAAGATCAAAATAAATAAACAAGAATTTAGATTTATAAAAAATTATAAATATAAATAAATAATTGGAAGCTTCAATATCATAATATATTTTTGTGAATTTATTTTATTATAAAATTTTATAATTATTATATTTTTTTTCCTTTTATAATTATGATTAAAGATAACCTAAAATTTTCCTCTAATAATTTATAAGTTTTTTATTTTTATTTAATTAATCTTTTTAATAAATATAAATAATCATATATTATAAAGACTAAAATAAATTTATGAAGTCCAATCTAATTCAAAACTCAAAAAACTAGTTTGGAAAATTGGATATATGAATCATTTACGGAAAATAATGTGTATCACCCTATATATTAAATATGATAGCTATATCTACCAAGAATCTAGCATTTGGCCTTAAAAGTTTAAGGTTCTGTGCTACTTCATCTTAGGGACATTAAACATATTAGGGTTATTAAACATATTAGTTCAAAAAAATTATAATGAAAAAACTATTATAGAGAATAGATGATGTAGACCTCCTATTTCTCCTCAGAGCTGCGCAACCTCTCGGTCAGGATCTTCCAATTTGGGAGTCGAAATGGCTCTTCTGGTTCCAAACTAGAACCCTTCAAACAAACACACAGGCCCCTCACTAATGCTTGGTTGGCTTTTCCAAGTGCCAAGCGTGAGCTCCCATGGCACATGACCAAAAGTCGTGACCTTGTGCTTAGTCAAAGAGAGCGCTTATCGGGGATCAAAACTTCACAAGTCAAGCGTCTCATCCCTTCGTTCTTCAAACCCCCTGTGGACGAAATGCCAAAATGTCCCAGCACCGGTTCCTTCGAGTTTTCGCGTTTCGCGAAACCTGGGTGCAAGGGATATCTCTGCTCCTTGGAAATCTCGGTTGTCGAAGTACTGAAATGTCCTGGCGTCCATTCTTTCGGGGCTTCGTGATTCTGGGAATCATGATGCAAGGATCTTGCTCTTATGTCTTTCATGTTCTCGGTTGTTGAAACACCGAAATGCCTTGGTGCTCGTTCTTTCGGGATTTCATGATTTGGGGAATCGTTATGCAAGGATCCCGCTCCTTTGTCTTTCGGGTTCCCAGTTACCGAAACACTGAAATTCCTTGGTTCTCATTCTTTCGGGATTTCACAATTCGGCAAATCGTGATGCAAGGATCCTTCTCCTCTGTCTTTCGAGTTCCTGGTTGCTGAAATATCGAAATGATGAAACGCTGAAAACTTGAGGTGCTTAATCAATGGCTCAGAACGCTCTCCATATCTACGGTCAGATCTCTTCCCCGCCACATACCTCCTCGCAACTCCACCTGATCCAACGACTCGTGGTATTTCGCGACTCTCCTCGAGAGTTCTCCACTGTCCATTCAGATCTTTGAGATCTTCTCTCCGGGATCTACACAGTGTTAAAGTATGTAATCCTAACTCAAATCGGACGGTCCATGGGATTCTCTACCGCGATCCAATGCTCGACAGCATTCCTCCTCCTAAGATTTTACTCACGTCATACTTAGAAGATTTTCTAAGTCTTCGAAGACTCGGACTTTGTTCCTTCCAGGGAATGAGTTCCTAGATTTCGGTAACACTTTCCAAAGCATTATCCCTTCTGAGCTTCGCCTTGTGTAGGCCTCAGATTCTTGTGCACTCCTTATGTCTAAGAGATTTCGATAGCTCGGATCCAAGGGGTTTCTCACAAAGAGATTCCTCTCGATCTCCTAGTGTTCTCTCCTCGCTCGATGCACACCTTGCAGAGCTTTAATGAAGAGAAACAATTGAAACTGGAAAACTCATAGTTCCATCCACTTGTTCATGTAAACGTAAAATGACAGGGAAAATGCACACAGTCCACACACCATACATTTGGATCAATTTTCCATTCTGTTATATTCACAAGTGTCCAATGGCTACATAATACCTTCAAAATTACAGTAACTCAAAACATTGAGATCTCTTCCTAACTCGCAGTTTTCTCTTACAACTCAATTCTCTCTGTATTCCAACTCTTTCTAACTAGGTGTCCAAACTTCTACATAACTCAAAAATGTTTCTAGGGTTTCCCTTAGCTATTTTCCTACTCTAATATTCATCCTACGCTATCTTAGTTCAGTCTCATTCCAAAGCCGAAGTGGAAACTCCTGCTATGTTTACAATTTCAAAACTTTAACTCAAAGGGTAAAATTTGGCACTAGTTCAAGCATGCCTCCAAAGGTGAATTTCTAGTGCTGAGTGGAGGCGGATTCCAGAATCAATTGCAACTGCCCACACATAAGTTCTGGAAGAACTCTCATGTGTTGAGTGGTCCTGTCTCTGCGCACTTGCCAACGATGCTCCTACATCAATAGAATAACCCAAAATTTCCACTTTCTAAATAGTATCTATTATTTTCTATTGTGATTGGGTGTGAGGGGTAGAGGATATTGAATTTAGGAAAATGGTATTCCTCATAGTCCTCGGTCTCATCTATCTGATTAAGTGTTGGACGACATGAAAGAAAAAAGAGTAATTGTCATTTGATTTCTTAAGCTCATCTTAAATTTCCTTCTGTACCTAGATATGGAATTCATCCATCTCATCATAGTGCCATGTTATGAATTCTTTGGTTTGCAGGTACAAGTCAATGGTAGCAAAGAAGTGAGTAACACAATTTCTACTGTACCTGTATCAAAAACAATTTTTTGGTGAAGTTATTCATCTCGCTTTCAAATTCAAATTCAGTGTATGGCTATTGGCATATGTGTTTCCTCAAAATCCATCACTCATTGTTGAGCATTAGTTTTCTATCTATGACACTAGGAGTGGTTGGCTGGTTGTTTCTCTAAGGGGATGGTTGGAGATTTTCCCTAATGGTGGTGGCTCTTGATTAGTGCCTTCCATTCTTGTCCTCCAAATTTTCTCTATTTCCTTCAAACTTAGAGTTGTAAGGTATATCAACATTCAAGATTCCATATTCATCTTGTAACTCATTGTTTCTCGATTTAATTTCCAATAGTAATGTTTGTTGTTAAGCCAAATTTCCAATAGTAATGTTTGTTGTTAAGCCAAGATATTATTAAATTCCCTATTTTAATAAGAAAGGTGCTCATCATTAAAAATATAAAAAGGATCTTCTTTCATACAGCTCTATGGTGTCAAATAAAATGTCAAGTCCATCACAATACCAGCAAATCACTAAATCCACTCATAACCATGATTGCTCACAAGGTCCTTAAAATGTATTGATGTGGGAAGAGATCTCTCAACTTCATTAACTGTTATCACATGTCTCGAGAGGGTAGCATGCTCTATCTGTTACAACCTACTACCTTATGGGGCAGAGAACGGCGGCCTCTTCCTTTCTTATCCTAGGTATTTTAAATTTAATTGATAAATATTATAAAACATACGCATTTTTTAAGTCACTTATGTATTTAAGTGCTCTTCATACAAATAATTTTTCAAACAATCAATTTTATAAAATCAATTTCATCATAAATGCGTGGAACGAACCAAACAAATTATATAATTCAAATTTCACACTCACCTCATTAAGAATTTCTCCATGTTATAATTAAAGAGATAAAATAGTCATTTGGTGTAGTGCTAGTTAGCATGTAACCTATTCGGTTTTGCCCTTTTGTTTCCTTTAAAATACAAAAACTATATATATCTTCATTATGTCCTCAATCGTTAAGGGATGAGTTGATTTGGTGTCATATTACGTACCATTTTATTATATTATTATTATTAAATACAAAATCAATCTCTCTCTCATATATATATATATAACTCTTTTAATGATGTGAAAGTGATAATTAATTAATTTTTTTTGTTTGTTTTGTGACATTTATGGTTGAAAAAGGGATTTAAGTAGTGAGTTACACTAACAATTTTTTTATTAATAAGTACATTAAGTACTATTTTATTATTAAATACAAAAGGACAAAAACATATAGATTTTTTTTTTACATTGTGATTTTTTTAATAAGTGTGGAACCCACAAACATCTAAACATTCAAAATCATTGCATTTTAATGTTAATTGTTTTTTTTTATATATAAATAATTATTTTTCATTTTAAAAATAATTTTACATGTTTTCCATTCACTTATAAATTTTTTCCATGTTTCAATTATTTTTCACTCCACAAATTTTTTATAAGAATATTTATTAACTTATTATATAAGTTTTTGTTTACAATTAGTGAAATCAGTAAATCAAGTAATTTAATGGTAAAGACATATAATCTAAGTATTCTTAAAAATATATAACTAGCTTAATTCATTAGTTTTTTATGTTTTTTTTAACATATAATTTTAGTGGGTCTGATGGTTAAGAATATGCATTTCCTCATAAGAAGTTATTATTGAAACAAATAAGAGGTTATCATACAACAATTTAATGTCAAGCTTAAACATGACCTTGAAATTAGATTATTATTTTAGAATTAATATTTTTTTGTAAGTTAAAATTTTGTATTACCTTCTAAAAACCAAAAATAATACCATCATAGTATCTACCAAAAATGAAAACTAGCCCAAGCCCAAGACCAATTAAAATGATGAACTACCTTGAAGCCACAAAAAATTTGATATATGCTACATTTATGGCAGAAATATAATGGTAAATAAACAACAAAACAAGTATATAACCTGAAACTAGGATGAAAGACCAATATTCTTGCATAAAGCAGTCACCGAGTAGAGTGAGAGACCAGATCAATATACGAATTGTCCATTTTTCCCAACTATGGTGGGATTGGCAATTATGGGATTATTACAGTGTGGGTAGACGTCTCTTGGGCGTGCTGGTGCTGCTCAGGGATGGAGCAAATATCTAACAGATAGACCTTTTTGTCTATCATTTCAATTTCTAATTTTAAATCAATTTACTCACACTGACTCCATTCTCACCACCAACTGCAAGAGAATCTCACTGGGAAGAATAACCAAGCTCAGGATAGCATTATAAGACTTCCCTCTAGAATGCATTACTATCACCTCTACTTTTCCTCCCTTGAAGGTTGACCATATTGACTCTTCGAATGAGTGAGGGATCAAAGTTGTCTGGTGAACGTGGATAGGTATCGGCGTTAAAACGTCGCGCACACAGTTAAAATTAGTTCAAACCCTACCCAGGCTCATTGAAAAAAAAAGAACCTCACAATAAAAGTGAATCATATCAGTGATTTAATCATGGAAATCTGACAATAAAAACTTCTACAGATATTAATTTTTGTTAATCATTTAAAAGTGACAATCATATGACCTTATAATAATTTATCTTAATACAATTAGGTAAATGTGAAAAAGTAAACAGTTTGCAAAGAAGTTATAAACAATGAATCATATTCATTCATTTGAGAAGACTATAAAAAATATGCTAGCATCTTTTATTGCTAGTATTAAATTAAGTTTTTAAATTAAAAGATCATTAATTGTGCACATTGTCAATAAGTGTAAGTCTATCCAAGTAACAAGATAATGAGAGTTCAGACTAAATGGAATGGACAGATTAATATCTTGATATCTGATGCAATGCAAGTGTTTCCATATTACCATATGATAATTTGGATTAATTTTCCTCTACTTTTTTCTGCTTTTCCGTCCGGAATCTTCAGTCAAAAAAAACCAATATGATGTCCAAAACTTGAAAATGGCCGTCTTAATCAAGATTACTTAACCGGAGTTGTTAATGACGGTGAAAGATTTGACCTCAAATTTCAAATTCCGAATCTCATCTCTGCTCATAATTCTACGGCTATTACAAGCAACTTCACGTGATCGGCCCCGCTGAACCCATCAGACATCTTCAATTCGGCATGCCAGTATTGATGATATCACTGCCGTTTAAAGTAAGAAGCAGCGGAAATCATGCTGACAGCCAAAAGGCTCCAACCAAATCTACCGTCACGGCAAATGTATGATCTTTCAGAATTGTCCAGAAAAAACAGAAATTGACTTTCTGGTTAGCTGAAGGTTGGATATCAATACCATCATGCCCTAAGGGCAGTTGAAGAGTCATGTTCTTAATTTCTTTTCACGGCATTGGAAAGCGTGATGGCTACGTACATCTCTGTCCATATAACTGCACGTTTTGGTATCTACAGACATCTTTGTCTATATAACTGCACGTTTTAGTATGAACGAGAGTACTTTAAAATAACAGAAAAACGAAATTTACATTTTTAATTTAAAATTTTATAATAAGTGAATAAATTTAATTAGTTTTACTATATTTATATGTTTACGATGATGTGGATGGATATTCGGATATTTAGTGAAAAGTTTAAAGATCTATACTTATCTTAAAGTGTATAAATTTTAGTAATTTTTTCGATGGTATATATTTTTTTATAATTTTAACAATTTTTAAAGTATAATACTTTTATGTTATAAAATTTGGGTTAATAAAATAGAAATTGGTCAATTATTTTTTAGAAAATTAATACATCAACCAAATTTGTGTACTGTGTGGACATAAATGTGTGTTCTACTCCATTAATAAGTGGATGAGCTTCACTGTTTTTATGATATTTACAATTGCTATATCTACTGTTCTGTGGGTATTAATATCTCCATCTTATATTAAGGGAGGCTAATTATTAAGTAGATTTTTAAATGTTTTTTCTTTTATTATTATTAACAATTTCATTAATACAAATCTGCATTTTTTTTTAAGTAAGATATTCTATTCATGTATTAACACTATATACAGAAACTTTTGCTAGCAAGACAGGTCCAAAAAGATTACCATACAGAAACTTCTGCTAGCAAGCTAGGTCGAAAAGAAACAAAACATAACATCTAAAGAAAAAAATAGTCCATGCAATCTGTTAACTAGATGATGAAGATATACACAAGGGAAAAGTATGAGAAAGAGAATCCAAAAACTTGTCCATAAAAAACTAGAATTCAAATTAACCATTGAAAAGAATACTTGGATCCCATGATAAGCTACTATCTACTGAATCATCTCCATTAACAACTTCCTAAACTATTTTTTTTAATTTTAATAATAATAATTAAAAATAATAAAAATTCTTAAACCTTTTAATCTTATATTTTTTATTTACTTTCTAATTTATTAACATTTAATTTTCTTAAAATTTAAAACTTAAAATAAATATTCAATATAAATCTCATGCAAAATTTAGAGATTGCCCAATCTCTTACCTCTTACACCAAACTCTGGTGCGACTCCTCATATATTAGCTTTCAAGATTCCACCGACAAATTACCAGTCGACTCTTTAATTCGCTGAACGTTAGATATCAATAACATCATGCCACAAGGACAATTGGAGTGCCACAGCAATGGCAGCACAACCACGCACATCATAACTGTGGCGATAGCTATTTGTGGAATTGTAACCATGGAATGGACTGGAGTCTTGGCGATGGAAATATCTTTTTAAATACTTATCATAAATGCTTTTAAAGATATTTGTGGAATTCAAATAATGAAAGATATTTGTGGAATTCAAATAATGGTTGTTATATATTTAGTTATGAGATAATAAAGTGGAGTTGGTGAAATATGGAAATAGTGGTTGTTTTATATAGTTATTATAGGATAAAGTGGAGTTGGATGAAATGTGGAAAAATGTTGTGATAATTAATTAGTTGAAAAATTATTTATATATAAGAAACTAAGTTATATGAATTTAGTATGTAGGTTTTTATTGTTAGTCATAATGATGTATGAATATTTTGGAGATGAATTTTGTTAAAAGTTTTAGAAACTTTTCATATTTTGAGTTGACAATACACCCATAATTAAATAATAAAAGAGAATTCTGAAAAAATATATATAAAAAAAGATCAACAAATGACCATTGTAAAATATAGGAAAGATTAATCCGCCATTGACAAAAAATCACAAATAAATATAGTAAAATAATAAAAAAAAAAAATAAGGATAATAGTATAAAATTAATTAGTTGTATACATATTTAACTTTTTCACTCAAATATGTAGTTCCAACATTTTATGTCTAAGTTAATATTCATCTAAATTGTCATTGGCATATAAAACTTTAATAAAACAAAGTTAATTATTCAAATTTATTTTTTATTATGTTTTTTATAAAATCAAATAAATTAAATATCATTACCAAGGTGACTTTGGTCTTCACATTTAATGCATTGTGAAGATCATGATAATTATGAATGTTCTAAAATTGGGATCTAATATATGGAGTGGAGTCGTGGCCATGGAAGTATCTTTTTAAATACATATCCTAAATGCTTTAAAGATATTTGTGGAATTCAAATCATGGTTGTTCTATGTTTAGTTATGAGAGGTTAAAGTGGAGTTGGTGAAATATGAAAATCTTGGTTGTTCTATATTTAGTTAGGAGAGGGTAAAGTGAAATTGAGTGAAATGTGAGAAAATGCTGTGATAATTAATTAGTTGAAAAATTATTTATATAAGAATCTAAGTTATATTAATTTAGTATGTAGGTTTTTATAGTTAGTCATAATGATGTCTGAATATTTTGGAGATGAATTTTGTAAAAAGTTTTAGAAACTTTCCATATTTTGAGTAGAGAGTCTACCCATTAATTAGTTGAAAAATTATTTATATATAAGAACCTAAGTTATATGAATCTAGTATGTAGGTTTTTATAGTTAGTCATAATGATGTCTGAATATTTTGGAGATGAATTTTGTAAAAAGTTTTAGAAACTTTCCATATTTTGAGTAGAGAGTCTACCCATTAATTAGTTAGGAGAGGGTAAAGTGGAATTGAGTGAAATGTGGGAAAATGTTGTGATAATTAATTAGTTGAAAAATTATTTATATATAAGAAACTAAGTTATATGAATCTAGTATGTAGGTTTTTATAGTTAGTCATAATGATGTCTGAATATTTTGGAGATGAATTTTGTAAAAAGTTTTAGAAACTTTCCATATTTTGAGTAGAGAGTCTACCCATTATTAAACAATAAAAGAGAATGCTGGGAAAATATATATAAAAAAACCATCAACAAATGAGCACTGTGAAACATAGGAATGGTTAACCAACCATTGAAAGAAAATTACAAATAAATATATTAAAATAATAAAAAGAATAAAATAAGGATAAAACTATAGAATTAATTAGTTGTCTACACATTTAATTTTTTCACTCAAATATATAGTTCCAACATTTTATCACTAAGTTAATATTCATCTAAATGTTCATTGAAATATAAAACCTTAATAAAAAAAAGTTAATTATTCTATTTTATTTTTTATTATGTTTTTTATAAGATCAACTAACTTGAATAAAATTACCAAAGTGACTTGGGTCTTCACATTTAATGCATTGTGAACATCATGATAATTACAAATGTTCTAAAATTGGGATCTAATATATGGAGTGGAGTTGTGGCCATGGAAGTATCTTTTTAAATACATATCATAAATGTTTTAAAGATATTTGTGGAATTCAAATCATGGTTGTTCTATATTTAGTTGTGAGAGAGTAAAGTGGAGTTGGTGAAATATGGAAATTATGGATGTTCTATATTTAGTTGTCAAAGGGTAAAGTGAAGTTGGGTGAAATGTGGGGAAATGTTGTGATAATTAATTAGTTCAAAAATTATTTATATATAAGAAAATAAGTTATATGAATCTAGTATGTAGGTTTTTATAGTTAGTCATAATGATGTCTCAATATTTTGGAGAAGAATTTTGTAAAAAGTTTTAGAAATTTTCCATATTTTGAGTAGAGAGTCTACCCATTATTAAACAATAAAACAGAATGTTGGGAATATATATATATATATATATATATATCTATATATATATATAAAGAAACCATCAACAAATGAACACTGTGAAACATAGGAAAGATTAACCAACCATTGAAAGAAAATCACAAATAAATATAATAAGATAATAAAAAGAATAAAATAAGGATAAAACTATAGAATTAATTAGTTATCTACACATTTAACTTTTTCACTCAAATATGTAGTTCCAACATTTTATGATCAAAAGTGATCTAAAAACAAGCCAAAAAATAGAACATTTAGACTATGACATTTGATATATTAAATTACTATTAGATGGCACTAGAAAATATATATTAGATGTCACTCGAAAATATATATGATTTTATGGACATAATTTTAACAATAATAATTGAAATTTGAGTTTTTAATTTCTTAGGTGGAAACACATGTTCTTAACCACTTGGCACACTCAAATTGAACTTTGCATAAATACATGTTACAATTATATTTTAACATAAATTATTTATTGCTAATTTCTACTAACAACCATTGTTTGTTTTACATTAATGAAAAGTTTCCCTTGATTTTTTTTTTTAAAGATACAAAACCTCTTACATAAGCCTTCATAACTAAGAGCAACATTTTCCTCTATCCAAATAAACTTGCTTTGAGGAAACATAAACATAGGTTTAAGGTTGTGAACATTATGATAATTACAAATATTCTTAAATTGGGATCTGATATGGAGTGGAGTAGTAGCGATGGAAGTATCTTTTTAAATACATATCATATATGCTTTAAAGATATTTGTGGAATTCAAATCATGGTTGTTTTATATTTAGTTACGAGAGAGTAAAGTGGAGTTGGTGAAATATGGAAATTGTGGTTATTTTATATTTAGTTATGAGAGGGTAAAGTGGAGTTGGGTGAAATGTGGGAAAATGTTGTGATAATTAATTAGTTGAAAAATTATTTATATATAAGAAATGAAGTTATATGAATCTAATATGTAGGTTTTTATAGTTAGTCATAATGATGTTTGAATATTTTGGTGATGAATTTTGTAAAAAGTTTTAGAAACTTTCCATATTTTGAGTGGATAGTCCACCCATTATTAAATAATAAAAGAGAATGTTGGGAAAATATATATAAAGAAACTATCAACAAATGACCACTGTGAACAATATAAAATATTAACCATCCATTAAAAGAAAATCAAAAATAAATATAATAAAAGAATAAAATAAAGATAAAACTATAGAATTAATTAGGAAAATACATATGATTTTATGGATATAATTTTAATAATAATAATCATAATTTGAACTTTTGACATCTTAAGTGGAAACAGATGTTCTTAACCACTTAGTACACTCAAATTACACTTTGCATAAATACATGTTACAATTATATTTTAACATAAATTCTTTATTGCTAAATTCTATTAACAATCATTGCTTGTTTTAAGTTTGTTTTACATTAATGAGAAGTTTCCCTTGTTTTTTTTTAAGAATGATACAAAACCTCTTACATAAGCCTTCATAACTACTAGCAACATTTTCCTCTATCCAAATAAACTTGCT
>WSFP011470775.1:0-17749 GCA_009831015.1 Picea engelmannii
CTAATTAAAATTTATCTAGCAACTTTTCTAGGGCTCTTCAAACACATATTAGCTTAGGTGTAGAGATTTGGAATAGGATTGTGAGAATAAATTTCCAAATCTACTAAACAAACATAAAGCCTTGAGTTAGGGAGTGAAATCCAGTTGCTATATCATTGACTTTGGGAAGCCCTTCTAACACAAGGGTCAATCATGAGGTCGCATTGAAGCCCTCAGAGTAATCAAACCTGCTTTGTTGGTCTTGGTTTCGATTGTCCCCGCTCTGCTTTGGTATAGTAGGTGGTACCATAGAGGCCATAATATTTTAGACTTCCTACACAAGGTGACAACACAAGGAAGGTGGTGTTGTACCTAGGAAGGTGGTGTTGAACAGTCGGGTCAGTCAACTGACTCAACCAACCAACCAACAAATTCGCTTGGATGAAATATTTAGTGTGAAATCATAACACCTTCTATAATTGTCTCTAAAATCAAATTTTATTTTTTTTGCTCAAAAATAAAATAATTTGTTTTGCTCAAAAATAAAATAATTTTTTTTTTAAATAAATTGTTGTCGTCGCAATTTCGACTCACCATAGAAATATTGCGACGAACTTGCTATACAAATAATGAAAATTGTATAGAAATTTCGTGGCAATATACCATGTTTTCGTCGCAATTGTGACGACCTATACAAATCTTGTGACAAACTTGCTATACAAATTACGAAAATTATATAGTAATTTCATCGCAATATACCTTATGTGCGTCGCTCTTGTGACGACTGCTTCAAAAGTTGTTTCGTCACAAAATTTTTACTTACTTTGCCTATATTCTCGAGTGTGCAACGATCTCTCTTTATTGTCTCTCTTGCGATGATAGCTCTACATTGTCTCATTTGCGACGATTTGCCTACTATGTCACTCTTTCGACGTTAATCCAGGTTCGTCGCAATCCTGACAACTTCCCTACTGTCGTCGCTCTTGCGACGTTAATCCAGGTTCATTGCACGTGCCACGTCATATTAAACGATGTTTGGGAGACTCAATATTCGTCGCAATATCCACGAAATAACATCGCAAGAGCGTCGAAATAGCCATCGCAAAATGACCCTAATTTGCTACCTATGCCCTCGACTTGGGATGGCCCAAAAGCTATTGGTGCAACAACAACCTGTTGTGCTGACGAACCCATTTTCAGATGGGAAAAACATGACTCAAGCCTCAACATCTTTGAGCATGAAAGGGGGTAGTCAAGGACCCCCCGCGTCTACTGGTAATACCTCGTTCGCAAATGTTTACATGTTGAAAGGTGACGCTCATATAGAGACCAACACTTGAGATTACAAAATGTCAGAATCTGTCGAAAAGGGTAAAGAATCCAAAAACCCACTAGCTCCTCTCCAGATTGAGAAGATGATAGGAAAAACAATGACACACATCCCCAAAGGTGAGTTCAAGAAATATTCTCATAATCCGAACGCGAGGGTTGCCTAGAACTACTCTGTTGTGGAAGATTTGGCACAAAACCCTTGCGCAATGTCCTCTTTGGAGGTCCTCTAGAGATTCCATTCACATAAAAAGGCTATGTTATCCGCCCTGGGATCTACAGAGACTTGTAACCCGTGAGCGATCGTTCTTGATCCAACTGACTTGAAACCTCATCTTCCTTACCACGTTGCGTTTCAGATAGTAGTGGCTTACACCACATAATATTTTACTCAGAATATATTTTGCAGAGTGGTTGATGAGGGAGCCTCGACTTGTGTGATGTTGCTGGTGTTTTGGAAGGCCATTGACCAACCCATTTTGTCTCCGTCGCCTACATTGCTTACGACATTCGACGATCATTCATTTTGACCACATGGAATTATCCCTTCTTTCCGCATGCAGTTAGGAGGGAAGACTGTGTGTGTCGAAGTTGAAGTGGTTGATGTGCCTCTCGACTACAACCTTTTGTTAGGAAGGATTTGGACCTATGCAATGCATGGAGTGGTTGCCACAGTTTTTTGAGTCTTGTTGTTTCCACACGAGGGCTGAATTGTGACCATTGACTAGTTGTCCTTCTCCCATACTGACCCTTCATTAGGGGCATCCACGATCCCAATGATTGATAATCCTCATACCGACACCGTCAACGTAGGGGCTGGTTTGTGTCCATCATTGATGGGTACTTTCGATTACCCTCCTCCTTCTAGCGATGCCAAGCTTATATCGACTACCCCCAACCAACCCATGGATGAAATTTTCTAAATGTCGTCATTCCAAACGACTTACTTTCATGATCCATGGACTCTTCCTTCCCCATCGGTCTTGATGGAAGGGATAGGTCATTCTAGCATGGTCATTCCCTTGTCCACAGTAGAAATTGCGTACAACATTGTCCAGCAAGATTCGGCTGACCTCGATCTGAATCCAACAAAGGAATTAGATCCATTTCTTGAGCCTATTTGGGCTCAAGGTTCCCTTGCCACTACATATTATTTAGACCTTATCTTTCCCTTAGATGAGGCAATTCTTGAGGCATTGACTGGTTTAGACAGACCCTGGGATGATGTCCATCACAGATCTTACTTCCTCCCGGAGTTAAGAAGAATAGAGGCACGAAAATTTGTTTTGACTATGACTAGAGATAGGTATTGTCCTATTAATCCTCTGGCTATGCACGTAGTTTATGTCAAGGTTAATATGGAGAGTATCACTGAAACGATCCCTATAGATATCTCTAGCGATGGAAAAACAACAACTCCTTTCATTTTTAACCAGATAGTAGCAAGGTTTGACATCCCGAAGGAGATTGTCACTGACCATGGCAGTCACTTACAAAAAAAAATGATGTCCGAGTTAACATCAAAGCTTGGGTTGAGGCAAGAACATTCATCACCCTACTACCCACAAGCGAATGGTCAGGTGGAAGTTGTGAATAAGTCCCTCAAGACTATTCTTCAGCGAACAATCAATTCTCCCAAGTCAAATTGGCATTTGATGTTGTACTCAACATTATGGGTCTACCGAATGTCTGTAAAGACTGCCACCGGTTTCTCACCTTTTCAACTCGTATACGGGCTGGAAACAATCTTTCCTATTGAGTGCCAGATCCCTTCTTTAAAGTTGGCAGTGGAGTTACTGCCTTACACTTCACCGCTTGAGGAATGCCTATTATATCTCGAGCAACTTGATGAGAAACACCGTGATGCAGCCTCGGTCAATGAGGCTCACAAGAAATGAGTCAAGTGTCAATATGATCAGTCTGTTTGTCCTTATATTTTCTCTGAAGGTGATCTTGTCTTGGTCTATGATCAAGACAAGGATCCCTTGGGGGAAAGCAAGTTCAAACCCATGTGATTCAAAACTTTTATCATGAAATAGGTCTTAAAGAAGGATTCTTATCGTCTGGTTGAGTTTGAGGGAAATGCCTTGGCAGATCATAGAAATGGGCTCTACCTCAAGAAGTATTACTCTTAGGTTGGTCGCCTGGGTGACTTCTTGTACATATGTATAGTTCTTATACAATTTTTTGTCTTTTTGTTTTATGGACATGTAGTTATTTATGTCATCTTTTTCAAGTGAATCAGAGGTGTTCTTTGGATTCGCAGACAATGCTAGCTGACACACTTGGAGGTTTGCTTCTATAGCTTGGGTGATTTTCACACCTAGAGGCCAGTTGCTATCTTCCAAAGGTATCTTTCTAGGTGATGCCACAAACAATGTCATCGAGTACAGTGTAGTGATAGAGTTGATTTGTGATGCTTTTTCACGTGGCATCTCTCACCTCCGATTCTACTTAGATGCTTAGCTGATTATGTCCCAGTTAAATGGAGTTTATCGCGTTTATGATCCTACTTTACACCGACGTTTCTTCAGTGTAGGTATCTTAGAATGTTAATTTGATTACATTACATATATCCATGTTCCTAAGAGATTAAATCAAATGACAGATACTCTATCTAATCAAGGATTAGATTCGCATGTTGCACACACATAAAAAGAATCACACACATACACATGTACATACATTTATAAAAAAATTGATCCATAAGATGATAAATATGTATATATATATATATGTCAAAAAATGTCAGGAGTGCATAGGTGGGTGCAAACGCCTCAAAAAATAAGGTTTGGTATACATCATGGGGCTTATGCCCTAAAAAATATACAAACGTGTTGTTGACACATAATAGTCTAGCCTATCTAAGCTCGAAGCTTATTGGCCCTACCGTAGTGAACGACGACGTTGGCCAAACACCGAAAAAGTTGGACCCAAGTCCGTGGCACCCCCACTACATGAGGTTGCATGGAAGGCAGGAGATCCTCGATCTCGGCCATAAGAATTGTACGAGTGAGCGCGGTGAGGTTCTGCTCCACCCACCTCAAAACTCTCTCAGCCCCTCCAGCTAGAGGTCCCCCTTCAGCTTCTGGTCCACCGACTGTTGTTGGTCCTGCCTCTGGTCGAGGACGTCGTCGAGTCCTCGTGAAGTCCGTCGGGCGTACTGGTCCCACATATGTACATAACAAATACATATATGTCAGTACTCTGACGCATATAAAAATAATAGATATAAAATAAATTAAAAATTAAATAACTTTAAAAACATGTACCTAGCTCTCCTCGATCCTCTTCGGGAGAAACGGGCATGTCTGGATCTTTGGAGAAGTTGATTCCAGCATAGGGGTAGTCCTCTATGGATGGAATCTGTCGTGCCCACCAGTCGAAGAATTTGTTTTCGAAGGCCTCTATGGTCCTTCCTCCCCCCTATCGTGGCAACAATGCTGCCCATCTACATACCACTGGGAAGGAGGCCACATTCCCCCATACAGTCTCTCTGGGACTCAGACTGGGCACCCTCTCAAATAATAATGAACATAGGATGGTTCCAAAACTAAAGTTCTTGTTGCTACGCTCTCGAAAATCTATCAACTACCTCTTCATGCATGTGAGCATGATCGTACTCCAGTCATAGATATGTGCCTCCTGGCACTGAATTGCACAATGCATGTGCACCCGGGAGGCCTAGTGAAGGGCCGTGGATCCAATAATCTTCCCAATAAGTAATAGGATCACCTTCAGTGACAAGTTGGTGATCTTGTTAATGGGAACTTGAGAACCTACCTTCTCAGTGTCGGCCTCACAATACATCCTGATGTAGTCTTCAATGTTAAAAGTTCCTGGTGGAAAGGTGCATAGATTGACTGGTTCCCCTCTCCTCAAGAGGCCAGTCAATAAGTATATATCCTTAGTCATTGGAGTCAACTATTTCCCATCTATCATAAAAGCCTCTGCATTTGGATGTCAGTAATCAACCAGGGTGTTCAGTAACCTGGGTTGTGCCCTCATAAACGGACATCAGAAGAACTTCCACAACCCATATTGTTTCAATGCGAAAATGGAAGTAGGGTCCTCATCGACCAATATATCAATATCCTCATGTTCCCTCTCCCTCCAGTGGAAATACGTCATGTTCCATGGCAGTTCAAAGGGGAGTTAGCTCTTGCATTCTTAAATTTTCAATGCTTTTGAGGGTGTACGCAGGTTGTTTTGGTCAGAGTCACATATGTACGCAAGCGAACTATTTTATTCCCAAGTACATATGCGGGTTGTCCTTGGATAACCCACGTACACGTAGGGCCGCTCCTTTTTAGGGGAGCACGCACCCCCAAAAACAAAAATAAATGAAAAAAGGAAGAATGGAAATGCAGGAGGGATGATTTTGTACTTACTTGGTCTGAGCGGAAGTTCATTTCGTCCTCTGAAGCTCCCATAATCAACTTCTTTAGAAAAGGGGTATTTTTTACCTTTTGGTTAATTTTCAAATTGCAATGGTGAAAATGAGTTGACAACCTCTATTTATAGACGTTTTTGGCCCTTTTTGCCACTTTTTTGACCTCCTTTGTCATTTTTTCTGGCTTGGAAATCATTTAAATTAGTTCTTGAGTTTCTTATTGAATGTTACGATACACTTTGCCTTTTGGTTTGGTAACTTTTGGGGAGGTGGGTCACTTTAAAATATCCTTTGGTAAAATTCATTTTTTCCAACTTTTTGAATATAAGTTAGGATTTCACCTCCACTTTCTGCATCTTGTTGTCTTTTCCTCTTTTCCATAGGATCAATCCCACCGACGTGCGACATGAAACCATCATTGCTTCTTTATAAGTGTTGTGATTAGGTGGTAGAGCCTACCTTTACATGGATTCCCTAGATAGATCCTTGTTGCATTTTGGCGTCCATGTTGTCTATAATGACTTTAGGCTCGAGAGTCCTTGTTAGTCCCGTCATGATAACAATATTGAGCCTCATTTGTCTGATGTACTGTCACTCTTGGCCTCACCCTCAGGACTCCCAAAATGAGCACGCTTTGTTGTCTTTCAAGCTCGCTTTGAAATCCGAAAGCGACATCCGACGAGACTGTATTTATGCTTTTCGATCTTGTCTGGATTAACTAAGAAAAGTAACCTTATGGAGTCTTCTTTAATCCATTTTCAGACTCCCTAAACATGAAAATATTGTTGAGTGATCTTGTTTCCCTTCATGATCACCAAACTCAAACTTGAAGGCATGTATGTTTGGCTGTAGTTTACCCCTTTTTCGGTATGGATGGTCAATTGTATGAATAAAGGTATACTCTAGGAACTTTGGTTCTCTAGAAGAGTATTCTCATGTATAAGTTTAACCCTTTTTCGGGCCCGAGGGACTAAATTTATGAAAAAGGAACATTCTCCTTGGTTTTGGTTTATCACCTTTTTTGGGCCTTGGAGATTACTTATGAAAAAGGAACCCCCACATAGTCCATAGTTAAGCTCTTTTCAGACTCCCTAAAATTAAAAAGATCGTCGAGTGACCTTTTTCCTCCACACTCATTAAATTGGTCCAGAAGAACATCTACTGGCATGAGTTTACCCCTTTTCTGGACTGTAGATTATAGAGGAAAAAGGTACACCTCGGGAGATTTGTCTTGCCGGGAGAGTTCTCCTCAGTAAATTTTATACTTTTTTGGGCTAAGGAGACTAAATCTAGAAAAAGGCAGTGAGCCCATAGTTAAGCTCTTTTCATTCTCCTTAAAATTGAAAACATTTCCGAGTGATCTTGTCTTTGTCACACTCGTTAAAATGGTTTTGAATAGTCGTCTTTTCAGTGCCGGTTTACCCCTTTTTCGAACCGACTAGACTATCTCTAAAAAAGGTACCCATTGGAGTCTTTTACGTTATTTTAGACTCTCTAAGACATGAAAAAAACTACCAATCTTACCTTCTCTGGGCTCGTTAAAAGCACATTGAAGGGTGTTTCATTGTGTCTTTCTAATAACATTTGCATCTTTGCATCTTTGGCCTAATGTTGGCCCCATGTTGTTCTCAACTGAACCTTTGAAGCATGCCTTATACGCAAGCCTTGTAGCACTTTGCCTTTGCGACCTGACACCTTGACCCATGGAGGAATTTTCCCCAAGTTTCATTTTCCTGCACATGTCTTCTTTCTCTGAGCATTAGTGTGTTCCTTGCGCCTAGAACTAGTATGCTTGCTTGTGACACTCATTCCTCCTTTGTAACATAGCATTCTTTTATTCTTTTTCAAATCTCTTTAAAAATTTGAAAAAGACAAAAAAATAAAAAAAAACCCAAAAGAAGGGACGGGAAATATATATTCTTTTTTGGTAGCACAATGAGTCGCCTTTGGAAAAATCACATCCTTTTGTTTGTTCATCAAGCATTGGGATCTGATATGACC
Organism: Picea engelmannii; assembly: GCA_009831015.1. Lineage (NCBI taxonomy): Eukaryota > Viridiplantae > Streptophyta > Pinopsida > Pinales > Pinaceae > Picea > Picea engelmannii. Next base: position 7,703 of record WSFP011470775.1, read on the forward strand.
TTAGGAAGTTGTTCTCACTACATAGAGTTGTGTCCTCCTCCATTTGTTACTCTTCCAAACACAGGGAGAGTTTGTGTTGCCTCCTACATTGTGAACTTATGTCAATGTCATGCTGCCTGAGTCTGATCATCTTTCGTGATTTTTTCCAAGGGAAGTTTCACCCAACCTGAGTCATCCTTTCTACAGTTTGTCTCTTGACCACATGACCTGGCCATCCTGAAAGTCCAATCAAGTCCTGATTCAAAATCAACAAAGTTCTCTACTTGATCATCGATATCCTCTTGTCTTTTCTCGATGTGTCATCGAAGACCTCTGGGTAGTGAATTCATACACTCACATTGTACTCCTACCCTATTTTTGAATATCTTGAAGTTTTTGCTCGAGCTATGAAGACCTCATCTCCAACCATCGGGCGATATTGTCTTCTTGAATATGGATACTATACTTGTATATCTTTGATTTTGAGATGTAGATTCGTTGTGTATTTCTAGTGGCTATACTTTATATAGTTATATGACATAGATCTGCAGTGTATTTGATTGGCAACCATGATTTATTTCATCCCGAGCATGGGTATGCCCGCCTTAGAGAGACAATTGTTATTTTTGCAGATGGCACCTCCCCAACTCTGGCCCCGGGCTCACTCGTTTCGTACACTGGTGACTATTTTGTAATGTATTTCGACCATCAGATGCTCTTCTGACCTCACACATTAGGGGGCATCTTTTATAACCCTAAATTTATCTACACATGCATACCTGGCCTTTGGCCCTCTTGCATTTTTTGCCAAAGCACTGCTGAGTTTCTCTTCTAAAAAACCAAATTTTTGAAGATGTATGCGCTCTGCACCCATATTGCCCATGTAAAAATTCTTGTTGCACCACTAAAACTCGTTTACATACACATGTTGCACCATTACAACCCCCATATACTTGCAAAAGTTGCAAAAAATAAAAAGTTGCAAGGAATTCATTGAGATTACGGGCTATTGGGTAGTTTCCCAACTAATCCACCTGCTATATCCCGTCACCCAACCGAATAACCATCCTTTTGTCATATAAAAGGATGTATTGGGGTCTCATTCCAGATATAGACATAAGAATAATGAAACTCTACTCATTTCACATCCCCTCCTTGCCCAAGTTATTGCAACCCTTTTGTGAGAATCGCCTCAACATTTCCCCATTATCCCTTCTTCCTCCATTAGAACCCTGTTGGAAGCAGGAAAAAGAGGAAAGAAAGGCTATTTTGGGAAGGAAGGCATGCACGAGGAAATTGAAAGATGGAAGGGAGAGCAGCACGCATGCATCCATGGAATACCTAACAACGTTAGGGTTATAGTTTTTGTAATACATTGTAATGGTTGATGAGCGAGAAATGTATATATATATAGATACCTAGAGTGTCTAGGAGAGAAATGAGAGATATAGAAGGAATTAGTTGTAATTGGAAGAGACGATGGAAGAGAGGAGTCTCGTTTTGATAACTAGTTGTAATTCTTTTGTCATACGACCCAATTTTGTAAGTTGTTGAGCTATAGAGAGTCAGGAGGGTAGATCTTGAGGGTTAGATCACAGGCTGAGGAGCCTGGTGTGATCTAGTCTGCCTCATTATAGACCTCGACCCGACTGAGGATGATTTGTAAAGCGTGCGGTGTTGTAGTTTTGGAATTACCATAATGGAAGAGCTTGAGAGCTAGATCTTTGTGGACGTAGACCAGGGGGGGTGAACCATGGTAAAACCTATGTTACGTGATTGAATTCTTGTGTTTCTTTTACTGTTTATGAGTAGACATTAACATGACGAATGAAAGAGATTATTACATTACATGCACAATTGGGAATGAAAATATATTTCTTTAATAATTTAAATCGAACTCTCAACGCATACTTCACAGATCTCGACTCAATCCTAGACTACAAACACTTGAGTATTGCAGTCACCCATTAATATTATCTCGGGTGAGACTGCGTAGTGCACCCTGTGTACTGCGTTTCCTTCTGGTTTACCAGGAGGGATGATAGTTTCATAGGATTTGTTGGAACCCCAGTAGAATTGAACCCTGGGTCAATCATGTTAAAGGCATAAAATTAGATATTTAAACCAACAAATGGTTTCATTGCCGGTTGGAGCAGTATAAGGATTGAATAGATGGGATCTATTAAAAGAGGGTAAGATCTATGGAAGGTGGGTCAGGAGAATATTGAATCGGGTGACAAGAAAGTGAGAATGCGCCTCTAAAAGGGGATGTTGAGACCATGGAATCCCACAAAAGCAGATATCAAAATCTGGTTGAAGACAACGAAGCTAGAGTTTGTGTATAAATATAATAGAAACCCTAGAGTAACATCGCACAAATATCTTGAGAAGTATGTGTTTACAAATCTACATGAATTATTTTTCTGTGATTTTCCACACTTATTGCAGGAGTGGATATTGAGTTTGAAGGATAACCACACAACAAACCATATCCGACAGTTAGAGTGGGCCTCAGTTTAGATTGATCAGTTACAACAGGTGAATAACAAATTCACCCGCGCAGTAGATTTTTGGCTCGATAGTATTGTAGCAGAATTTATAACAGAATTTGCAGTAGACACAGTGAAGTTGTACAATGCAGTAGAGAAAGCGTTTCTACGCGGGCCTCAAGGAAGGTATATTCGATCGATGTATACTTCTATTAAGACATTGCTATATAACAAAGGTGTAATGAAAATGGAATCATACAACTAAAATTCCCTGCGTGCATGGGGGAAGGGGGGAAGCACTGACATAAAGAGGATAAATGGAAAGAGAAGTGGATAAAGGATAGAAGGAGGAACCCTTGGACCCAATCATGATGGACGAAGACTAGACCAAGTGGATCATGGTGACAACTGGAAAGATGCGTAGTGGAGTACCCTACCAATACAAGGTGAACAACAAGAAGAGAGACGTAGCCGCGAGGGAAGGATTGGAAAATGATGAAGAAGAGGTAGAGGATCTTCGGGCTGTGGAGAAGATTGATGAAATCTTGCATGGAACATATGAGAGGAAGATGAGAGGTCCAAGAGCGGGAAGAGAAGGCAAAAATCCTATCCATATTAATGTTAGTGTGGAAACCATAAACCCATGTGCAACTAACACACCCAAAATAACACCACCGTTTCGACAACCGAATTTCGAGAGAAGGAAGACATCAAGAAGTACATATACACATGGAACAAAAACTAGAGGAGCCAGTTTAGGAAGCATTAGTCAAGTATCTACACCGCGCAGAGGTAGTAGTTCAACATTCAGGATGGAAGGACATGATCCCACCATCAGGTTACCAGAATTCAAAGGAGAAGTGTCAGAGGATCCGGAAAAACACTTGTTTATCTGTGAGAAGATATGAGAAGAAAAATAGATCACAGACGAGGACACCAAACTTTCACAGCTAGGGATTACACTAAGGGATCGTGCACTGGATTGGTATATGATTTTAGCCACAAACAATACACCAGGGAGGACCAAAACGATTGCGGACATCAAGAAATTGTTGATAAATGAGTTTCAGGAGCCAAGTTTAGAGGACTAGTACATGAACGAGATGATAGAAATTAGACAGAAATCAAGAGAATTTGTATGGGAGATTGACCAGATATTCAAACGGTTAAAAGGAAAGTTGAAATATCTTAAGACAGATATGCAGCACATGCACCTGTTCGTCAATTCACTATTACCACACTTAAAATATCCACTGCGACAACATAAGTTTCAGATGTAGAAAGAGGCTCTGCAGGCAGCCCTACAACTAGAAGAAAACCAATATCAGAAGATGAATTGAACCATCAAAGAGCTGAAGGAGGATTTGAAGGATTTAACGTTCCAGCTAAACCGGAACAAAAATAAGGACAAACGAGAAGTCGTTTGGTGTACCATTGATCCGTATTTTATGAGAAGAATGAAATGAATACAGATTATTAATAGGTTCTTAACACAAAATAACAGAGATACAGTAAAATTGGTTTTCTATTCAATAACAAAATAAGATGAAACATTAAAATGCAATGGAAATAAGCTTGTTGGAATGGTGGCGGATTATCTCTGAGAAGAGATGTGACGGTTGCGCGCATTTGCAAGAAGAAGATTACAATGAGGCTCTGAAGGAATTTTTAAAATAAAAAAGAATGCCAAAAACCCTAGACATCCAAAAACCTAACCCTAGGAGATGAAGCACCAAAAGTCACGTAGGCCCCGTTTGGGTAAGTTAGTACATCAACTTCCCAAGGTTGTAACTTTTGCATACGATGTCCATTTTAGGCGTGTGATAGTCCATTGGAAAGGTATCATCGAGGAGTTTCATTTTTGGGGCTCAAATATGCCTTCAACTATCATTGAGAAGCTCGATCCTGAAAAACCTTCATTTAGGCCCTCAAAATGGCCCCAGAAGTTAAAACTGCTAAAAATAGTAAATTGCCAAAATTGTCAGAAAATTGTTTTGAGCCAGTTGGAAAAGGTGGGTGTCTACTGATATCCATATGGATCAACCACATGTAGGACAAAATGACACCATAAGAATGAATGTCCAACATTCGTGCAGTATATGGAAGAAGGGATGCCAAATCCATTACCAACAGGAGGAATATGGTGTGAAATCTGTAAGAAATTGGGCCACGATCCATATCACTGCCCAATGATGCAGAAATATCAAAAAATTTCAAAGAGTTCATATTTCAATTTTTTCAAGTCAGTGGGCCATGATGAAAAAGGCTGTAGAACTATGAATTTGATGAAAGAGAGGACATTATATGCATACAGGGTGCATACAGAAATGATGACTAGGAAATCCGCACCTCAGTTTAACCAAGTAACAACTCCATATAACACTGCGCAACCGTAATATAATATTTCAAAACAACTATATAATACCTTGCAATGATAGTACAACACAACACAAACTCAGTACAATACCACACAGTACAATCAGGCGCCTCAGTATAACACGTCGAGAGGAGATCGAGATGGATACAGAGGAGGAGGAAGAGCAAGAGGAGGCTTTGGAAGGGGTAGAGGACTAGTGGTATGTCACAACTGTCAACAACCGAGACACTATGCAAGAGAATATACACTTCCACCAACAACTTGCATGTATTATCGCACATCGGATCATGACACGGAAGAATGTCCTACATTACTAGGGAAGATCCAGGAAAAAAGGAATCAGAACAACCGAAATGTTCAATGAATTTCAGTGGAAGCGAGGGATTAAGTACGAAACATCAACATAGTTACGCACGAAGGAGCTAAAATAGGTAATGACGCAGTCCAACAAGAGCCAGTACAACACCAATGGGTGAAGAAGAATGTCAAACCAAGGAAAAATTTTGATGCGCAGAATGAGAAGGAAACATTTAAACAAGCCATACAATACTTTCTGAAGCAAGACACTGCATTGACCTCAACTACGTAGCATAACAAGGAAATACTATAGTACGAGATGCCTCCATCATTGGATCATACCAAAGAAATGCAGCCCCTTAGACAAGTAAGTACAATCAAAGGCTTTTTGCAATCATGTGTAAAACTATTGAATGATCCATCCTCTGTCAAAATATTGCAAAATATATTGGAAAGATGTAGCATAGAGACAAATGGAAAACTAGAACAAAAAACAGTCAATCACCTACATACAAGGAGAAGAACAAGTAGGGAGTTCAGGTTGAATGCCAACATCGGAGATTTCAACATGAGGGATATCATACTAGACCTAGGATACAAAGTCAATGTATTACCCAAGAAGACATGGCAATGTATGGGAGAGACCACATTTGGATATTCACCTATTCAGTTGAAACTAGAAAACCAACACAGAGTTCTCCCAATTGGAAGATTGAAAGGAGTGACAATAGACCTGGATGGAGTGCACACTAAAGAAGACTTCGAAGTGATTGAAATAGTGGACGACACAACACCATATCCAACATTGCTTGGCTTGGATTGGGCGTTTGATAACCAGACCATAATCAATTTAAAGACATGAAAAATGAAATTTGAGTCAGGAGAATATAGGGTCATTGCGCGATTAGACCCATCAGAAGGGGAGAGGTTTTTAGAGCCTACTTATATAGACTTGGATGAAATCAACTAGTTGTACTGGACAACTGCACGTGATGAGGATTATGTAAACCCAACTGCAGATGGGATACTCAGTTGTCAGAGAATTAATTCATGTGCGTCAGACTCATATACGGGTTTAGAAAACTGGCAAGAGAGGCTACACGAAGTCTCCACAAGAAGATGCACAAGAATAGATCACACAGTAAGATGGGTAGGTATGGAGATAACGGAACAACCCATTTTTCATGGGTAAACGAACTAGAAGAATTCTTCACTCAATACGAGGATGAAGTATTAGAAAATAAGAGACTCTTATCACTCAATATAGCACTCAAGGCCACACCTACAAGATGGTGGGGCGCACACAAGGAAACAATCAAGGATTGGTACCAATGTAAGCAGTTACTGCACATAAGGTTTGGCACAGAATAGAGAAACAACCAGCAATGGAAGTACGATGGACAGGGGGTACCGGTGGAACACTTGGAAAAGTGCAGAGCGTTGTGGAAAATGACACTCCCAGAGGAATGGCCTCATCATTTTGTACATACCTTAGAAGACATACCAACAAACTGGTATACATACCAAGAACTGCACAGAGGAACTACGAGCTGGACAATACTACAACATATTTTACAGTCACATTCTCATTCAAGCATGAGAAACCCATCATAGATGCAACACTTAAGCAAATAAGAGGGGTGATATTCATTCAGAAACCAAAAGTCGAACACATAATAGAAAAACAATAGTGAAACAAACAAACAGTGAAAGAACTATTGTCATGCTACCATGTGCAAGAAGAAGTACCAGAGGAAGATGACCTATGTGATATCCAGATTGAGGAAGTGGAAGGCGAAAGAGAAGTGGAAGGCCCACCTCTAGAATACAAAGTAATTGCTGCGCCAATCAAGGTGAAGAGAGTCAACATTAGGACAGTTGAGAATCCCAAAATGGCCAGCATTGGAGACTACTGGGATGAGAAGACAATAGAAAGCATAACAGAGTTACAGTGCGAGTACGTCGACCTATTTCGTACAACATTTACATAAATGAAGGGCATAGCCGAAGATCTAGGTGAAATGAAGATACCACTCAGAGTTGAGGCAAGACTTATAAGACAACGACCATACAGACTAAATATGATATATAAGCAAAAATTCAAAGCTGAGATCAATAGAATTATCGAAGCCAGAATCATAGAACCCGTGGAAGAATCAGAATGGATAAGCCCGATGGTAGTTCAGGAGAAAAACAAGGTGGGATAAGAATATGCGTCGACTTGAGGAAGTTGAATGATGCATTCCTACATGATCCATTCCCTACACCTTTCACGAATGAAGTGTTGGAGAACGTAGGGGGACACAAAGTTTACTCATTCACTGATGGATTCTCAGAGTAGCATCAGATCCAGATAGTACAGGAAGAAATATATAAGACCACGTTTGCTACAACATGAGGATCCTACCAGTACATGATCATGTCGTTCAGACTGAAGAATGCATCAAAAATATTTTCCATGGTAGTCATAGCTGCATTTAAGGAATTTATCCACCAGTTTCTAGAGGTATACTTGGACGATTGGACAGTCTATAGTGTGTTGAAAGACCATGTAGAGGTCTTGCGGCTAATGTTAGAAAGATGAAGGCAATGCCATACATCATTAAACATCAAGAAGTGCATATTCAAAGCATCGTTTGGGATACTATTGGGCCATATAGTATGCAAGCAAGGTTTACTAGTAGATCCTGCCAAAATTGCAGTAATCGTTAACCTACCACCACCAAAAACAGTTCGTCAACTAAGAGAAACATTGGGACACACAGGACACTATAGAAAATTTATCAAAGGGTACACGCATATCACCGTACCGATGGAGAATATGTTAAGGAAATATACAAAGTTTCAGTGGAATGAGGATTGTCAACACAATTAGGATACCCTAAAAGAAAAAATGGTTACTGCGCCAACACTAGTATTCCCAGACTGGGAGAATACATTCCACGTACATGTAGATGCATCAACCATGGCACTTGGAGGTATTTTGGTGCAGCCAGAAACAGGAGAATTGGATCATCTGATAGCATTTGCGAGCATGAAACTGTCAGAATAAGAGCATAACTACAACACTACAGAGAGGGAAGGCCTAGCTATGGTCTACACACTGCAGAAGTTCAGACATTACTTACTGGGAAAACATTTTAAGATGTTCACAAATCACTCAGCCCTTAAGTACCTAGTCAACAAGTCAGTGTTGGGGGGAAGAATATGTCGATGGTTACTATTATTTCAAGAATTTGATTTTGAAGTAATAGTCAAGCCAGGGAAGATGAACGCATGACCTGATCACCTATCAAGGGTCACGAATAGAGAGGAACCTACAAATTTAGATGTCAACTTATTGGATGCACAATTATTTTCAGCTCAGATCGCCGATGAATACTTCGAAGACATCATCTAGTACTTGAGTACAGGTTCTGCAACACAGGAATACAACACCACGCAAAATATAAACTTGGTAGTCCAGGCTACAGACTAGCCACTGTTTGTGGGACACTTATACAAAATGGGCGCAGATAAAATCCTACGAAGATATGTGCTAGAACATGAAATACCAAGGATTATAGAAGAATCCCATGAGGGAATAGAAGGAGGACATTACACAGGCAAAGCTATCGTGAAGAAGGTATTGCGCGTAGGAATATGGCAGCCGACCATTCACAGAGACTCGAAAGAGTACTGCCAGAGATGCGATGTCTGCCAGAGGATTGGTAAACTGAATAGAAGGGACAAGATGCCATTGCAACTACAAGTAACATTGCAGGTATTCGACAAATGGGAAACATATTTTGTGGGACCAATTAACTCACCAGCAAAGAGGACAGGAGTGAGGTACATTATCACTGTGACAAAATACCTAACAAGATGGGCGGAAGAAACAACATTCAAAGATTGCAGTGCAAAAACAATATCACACTTCCTATTTGAACAAGTGATCACTAGATTTGGTTTCCCAAGGATTTTGATGAGAGATCAAGGCACTGAATTCATTAACAACATGATTAAGTCTATGACTGAGGAATTTGAAGTTCATCATCAAAAGAGTACAACATATCACCCACAAGAGAATGGAACAGTAGAAGCCTTTAAAAAAATCATTGAAAATGCATTGACGAAGATCTGTAATGTGAATAGGGACAATTGGGACTTCAAAATACCAGCAGTATTGTGGGCATACAGGACCACATGAAATAATTTGACATGACACATGCCATTCATATTGGTATATGGACAAGAAGCAGTGGTGCCATTAGAATTTTTGGTACCCAGTCTGTGCGTAGCTGCAATTACGAACATGACAGAACGAGACACAATATAGGGCATGCTGAATCAATTGATGATTATGGAGGCAGATATGATCCTAGAAGGGTTCCACCAATGAGGTCAGAAAGCAAGGGACAAATATTGGCATGAGAGACATATCAAGAATAAAAATTTTAAGGCAAGAGACTTAGTGTTGATGTATGACAATAAATCCATTCAACATCCAGGAAAACTCAGAATGCACTGGTTAGGACCATATGAAGTAAAAATGGTCACAGACGGGGGAACTGTACAGTTGAAGGAATTAGGAGGCACATAACTCAGAGGGATGATCAATGGGATTCGAATGAAGTTGTACAGGTACAGTCAACCACCCGCCACTTGAAAGTCACCGCACAGTTTGTGAAAAAAAAAATAAGAAGCGGGATATCAAATGGTACCAACAGAGGCACAATGCATCGAAAGGGAAAGGAGCACGCAAAATTGGCAATATGAGCCCTGTTATCCCCGATATCTAGGGATAACTAGGAGATCATGTCTCGAGGCCCACATGGTCCTAGACATGGAGTACGAGAGCAGGAGCGACTTAAGCATGGTCCTGGAGGACCCATCTTCTTCTTCTCAGCCAGATTTGTCCTGCCA
>ML877669.1:6828-17749 GCA_009831015.1 Picea engelmannii
TTTTTGCATTTTCATCAATTCAATAATACAGTCGTAGCGATTACATGATTCTTGTGTCAAATCTATTGGTGAAGTGCCCCTCCTGTAAATTGTTTCCTCTGTTTCCATATGTTTTCTTTCTTTATTATCTGGCAGAAGTTTATGAGAAGAATTTGTTGAAAGATACACTCTGTTTCTAGCTATGGATAATATTAATGTTTTCTTCTGATATTCAGTGGAAGAACTCTTCATTGCTCTATTGCTAAATTGATCATTTCTTTTTCCTCCTCTTTCATGTCATTTAATTTTACCAGATCCAGTAATTTTCCTACCTTGCCCTGTAAGGCTGTCTGTAGAACTTGTTTTTGATTGAAATTCAGGCAGTGACTCCATAGCCCATGGTCTCTCTTCTCTGCCCCTACCCAATTCTTAAAAACAAATCCTATTCTGCATAACTAGCCTAATATCCATTTTCAAACAAATCTATATCAAACAGAGAGATCCCTCTCTGAGTCTTGGAGGGCTAGATCCAAGAATCGAAGTGGTTTTGATGTTACCTCTGTGACTGCCCCCACAACCTTGTGCAAAATTACAGAGTGATAACACAAGCATAGAAACACATGACAGAGAGTACTTATCTCAAACAAAATCAATCATCAACTGTGATCCAGGTGGATATTGGTGGCCACCCACATGTTCCAAATTCCAACTGGCTCATCTTGACAGTTTTTAGTTCAACACGTTTCTCTTTAATGGGGACATTTCTTTGTAATTGTGGGTTATGCACTTATGAGGCTGTCCTGAAGCCCTACACAACATCTAGGTGGATATTGGTGTTTGTCCACCTATTCCAACTGGATTATTTTGGAATTTTTCATGTCAGTATATCTTTTTGTACTTCCAGGGCCATTTTGGGGCTCTAAAGAGTGTTTTCTTAGCTTGCCATAGTCAATCTATAGACAGAGTTAGAGTTTGATGGAATAATGAGTAGTTTTCGAAAATAATTTTCCAACAGGCTATCACACTCCTAAAACAAAGATCATATGAAAAAGTTATGACCCCGGGAAATTAGTGTACTAATTTACCCCAACACGACCCAATTGTTATTTGGCGCTTCATCTCCTAGGGTTGGGTTTTTGGATGTCTAGGGTTTTGGAATTCATGTTTATCATAAAAATGCCTTCAGAGCCTCATTGTAATCATCTTCTTATGAATGAGCATAGCTGTCACATGTATTCTCAGAGATAAAGCTGCCACCATTCTAGCAAGTCTTTCACTCTGTATTTTTACAGTCTTTGTACATTTCTTTCATTAACATAAATCATGTATTGTTGTATTTCTCTGTTTCTAGCATTTTTTATGTGTATTTCATTGTAATATCTTTGCTTTCATTTTGTTCCAAAAATAATCCGGATGAAACTGGCTACAGACCAAGGACGTTCCACCCAACCATATACGTTGTTGTTCTAAGTATCAACAACAGGTCACCCCCAAGCCAAGGGTATGAATCCACATGGATGGTTCCAGGGTGTCACTCAACTTCCTAAACTAGTCAACACTCAAGCTATCACAGGTTTCTCAATGCACAACAATCCAAAGTACACTAGCTCTCTTTTATCCAACCCACACCACCCAAAGACAATGAACCCCCTTCATGGCCACACAGTCCCTCAGGCTGTCCACTTCTTTACAGGGCTCCAATGCATCTGGTCAAGAATCTCCATGATGGGACACTTAGGATTGCCACTTGTGTAAAATGTTTAGCATGTGCCAATGCATCTCAGGCATGCAAAGATCAATTCATGGATGAGATACACCAGTAAATACCTCAACCAACAAACAATGGATTATTCCTCAACAATTCGCCCCCATGTCCCAACTAAGAACAAGAATAAATGAGGAATAATAAATGAGAAACAATGAATGAAAGAGTGAAGGGAGAAGAACCCCAAAACAACCTGCAATATGGGTTTATATACTTACTTGGAAATCAAGAACCACATGTCCTTCCCCAAGAAGCTCATGTAACCACTTCTCTCAATTAAAATAATTATGGGTAAACAAAAATATAATAAAATTACTTAGTCCCTTAAGCCCCCTCTCTCATGGAATCATATCCCTCTACAACTCTTGTCCTTGTCAATCTAGCAGCCATCGATGCATTTTATTATTAATAATGATCACAACATTACATTTCCTAGGCACTTAGACCTTTTTTAATTGTTTGGGCACTCTATCCTTTCATAAAATAAGAAAAATACATTATTAATATGGGGACTCAAAACCGAGGTATTACATTCCCTTCCCCCTTATTTTGGTACCGTCCTAAGTGCATATACAAAACATAAATCAAAATTTCAAAATTATTCAAAAAGTCACGGGTATTCTACCTGCATGGCGTCTCATGCTCCCAAGTAGCATATTTAGGACCTTAGTGGGCCCACTGAACTTTTACCAGTTCTATGACTCAATTCTAGAGCATTTTGACTTTTTTGTCCAATATGTGCACCGACTGGTCCTGGAAGTTTTTTTCTGGCTCCACCTGAATCAAGTTACAATCAATAACATGGTTAAGATCATGTACATACCTTTTTAGCAAAGAGACATGAAATGAATTATGCACATTCATGGAAGTAGACAATGCAAGCATGTATGCAACTGGTCCTATTCTGTTTAATATCTCAAATGGACCATAGAATTTGGCTGTTAGCTTTATACAACTGCCCAACTTCAATGCGCTCTTTTTGGGGTTTACTTTCAAAAGAACATACTCTCCCACTTTAAATTCTCTATATGTCATATTCTTATATGCATAACTCTTCTGTCTATCTTGTGTTGCCTTCGAATTCTGCTTAATTTTAACCATTTAATCTTCCATATCCTTGAGCAATTATGGCCGAAGTACTACTCTATCGGCGGGGTTGTCCCAACTCACTGGAGTATTGCATTTTCTACCATACAAAGCTTCAAATGGGCTCATCTTCAATGAAGCTTTATACCCATTATTATAAACAAACTCAACCAAATGCAAATAATCTTCCCACTTAGATGACTTATCCATCACATACATTCTCAACATGTCCTCAATCACTTGTTTGACTCTTTTTGTTTGCCCATCTAACTGTGGATGGTATGTTGTGCTAAAGTTCAAATTTGTACCAAATCCTTTAAATACTCCCCTCTAGAAATTTGAATTAAACTTTGTGTTTATGTCTGAAACAATTGCCTTAGGTATCCTATGCAACCTAGCAATTTCCATCATGTAAATTTCTGCAATATTAATTGTTGTATGAGTCATTTTTACAAGACAAAATGAACAACCTTTGTCAATTTATCCACAACTACCATTATGGAATCATGTTGACTTGCTGTCCTAGGCAAATGAGTTATAAAATCAATGGTTACCACTTCCCATTTCTTCTCTAGAATTGGCAATGCCTGAAACAAAATCACTGGGTGTCTATGCTCAACTTTTATTCTTTGACATTCCATACATCTGACAATGTAATCAACAAAATTCTTCTTCATTCCACGCCAAAAGAATTGGCTTCTTACTGCTGCAATTGTTTCCTGGTAACCGAGATGTCCGACATATGGAACATTATGCATTTCCTTTAACACCAAATTCCTAAGTTCTCTGGTACTAGGAACATAAATTCTATTCTTATACATAAGTAATCCATCTTCCTTAATTTCATACTCTTTAATTTTCTGTTCTACATTTTCCTGCTGTAAACTCTCTTTTACCTGTAGGTAATGTTGACATGTAACAACAACATCTAAAATTATGCTCTTTAAATCTAACTGATGCATACTAACAACTGTAGCATGCATGAAATGTACTCTTTTGTTGAGTGCATCAACACATTTATTTTGTTTTCCCTTGATATGCTTTATGTCAAAGTCATACTCACTTAAAAATTATATCCATCTTGTTTTCCTAACATTCAAAGTTGGTTGTTCAAAAATATATTTCAGACCACTATGGTATGTCCTTAATTCAAATTTCTTTCCCATGAGATAATACCTCCACATCTTCAATGCATGAACTATGGCATTAAGCTCCAAATCATGTATGGCATAATTCCTCTCATGTTATTTAAGATTTCTAGACTCATAACTAATGACATGTTCATTTTGAGTGAGGACTCCACCAAGTCCTTCCTTGCATGCCACAAAATAGCCTCAATGTTCCATCTTTTTGACAAAGAGTACTAATGCTCCCCAAGGTGAACCACTTGGGCATATGTACCCTTTGTTCAACAATTCTTCCAATTGGATTTGTGATTCTTTTAATTCGGGTGTAATCATTATATAAGGTGTTTTTGATACTAGGGAAGCTCTTGGTACTAAATCAATAGAGAAATTTATTTCCCTCTTTGGTGGTAATCCTAGTATATCTTGGAATACATATTTGAACTCTTGCAATACTGGAAAATCTTAAAGGCTTGGCCCTTTTGTCTTTTCTGGTTCCTCCACATGAGTTGCATACAATCGACATCCTTTCCTGAAACATTTCTTCAGCTGCAAGGCTGAAATCTCTCTTATAGAAATGGGTATCATGATTCCTTTCACAGTGATCTGTTTTCCTTCTTCATTAAGACATGTAAATGTCTTGTTATGACAATCTAAAACAACATTATGCTTGTCCAACCAATCCGTTCCAATTAGGATATCATAAGATTCTAATGGGATTATATTCATATCAACATTAATATTCACTCCATTAAGACTTAGTGTCGGAATACACTAACATCTTCCATGCCTTACACTCAAAGTTGGGTATTAGAGACTCTGAGTGACACCTGGTTCTAAAGTAACGCAATATCCTATATAGATATATCCAAACATAGATGGATTTCTTGGACATATCCTCACTGGGAGCCTCTTATCGATATGCTATCAAAATCAAGTGGAAATTTAAGCAGTGGAATAAGCGAGAGTTTGGGTTTGCAAATCTATAAAAAAAGAAGCATGGAAAAGGTGTCCCTAACTCATAGAATAAGGGATAGAGAAAAGAATTCCAACCTCAAGATAACTAATCCAATCTGTAGGAAAAGAAGGGTAATGGGAAGATGAAGAACGACACTAGAAAATGGTGTGAGTTCCACAAAATCTCCTGGCACAACACTAATGAATGTCACTCAAAAAAATCATTGTTGGTTGAGTTTACAGAAAAAGAGTCAGACCTCGAATCAGACTCTGATTTGGAGTAGGATAAGGGAAAGTAGACCATCGATGTGGAACCTAGTGCTACCATCACAACTGCAAAGATCCAACCTGATGAGTTATAGGATCTTTAGAAAGGGGAGAGCCTATTCCATTCACAGATGTGGGTGAAGGGAACCCCAATACATTTCATTGTTGACAGTGAGAGCCAAAAGAACATGATATCGACTGAGGTCATCAATATATTGAATCCATCTACGATGCTACTCCCCCAACCATACACCATCGATTCATTGAGAAAAGGACAAGACCTTTGTGTTAGCTAGTAGTGCCACATGTCCTATGAAATCAATCCCTTCAAATATGAGGTACTATGTGATGTTTCCCCACTCAAAGTTTGTGATGTTCTTTTAGGAAAACCTTATATGTGGAAACGACACATTGTTTATAAGTCTCATCCCCATAGTGTCAATGTTATTCTCGAGGGTTAACTCTACAGGGTACCCGAGGTAGTTCTAACTACTGCCATTTCATTGATCTCGACAAAACAGTGCCACAAAATAATCTATCATACCACAAAGTTTATCCTCTTAATGATTCAATCGGAAGGTGAAAAAAAGGTCACTGCAACCAACACAACCTCATCTCAATACCTTTCTATATAGCATAAGCAATTCAACATGATTGCAGAAGAGAAAAAATATATTTGTCTTCACCTATGGGGGTGCCTATGCACTCCCAAGTCAAGAATTCAATCGACTTGGTTAGCTCTACATGTTGTTTATGAATCTCATCCTCGTAGTGTCATTGTTACTCTCGGGGTTCATCTCTACAAGGTACTCGAGGTATTTTCGACTACTACCATTTCATTGATCTCAACAAAATAGTGCCAGAAAATAATCTCTCAGTGATATGTAAATTTCCATGGATATTCCACTAGAACAGTTCGTCACAACATATGATAAATAAAACTGAAATCTACACTATGAAGGTTATAGTTCTTTCGATTCCAGAATATTTAGTTACCTTTTTTTTCTTATGCATGAAATAGATAAAATGAAAAAAATAAAGAAAAGTAACATACAATTACACACCATCCACAAAATGACACAAATATTTTCTCTAGGAAACCCTTATGGGAGAAAACCTAATTAGAAGGTGAGGTTTCTCTGCTCTCTTTTCTTTGGTGTAGAAATTATACAAATACAAAGAAAGAGACACTCTTCGTGGAGTTTCCTTTGACCCGTGGCCTGTATGGATACTACATAATATCTCCTCCTCTATTATGCTAACATAATACCACTCTTATATGTTCTACTCAACTATGGAACAAGATACAATGCAAAAGAATGGAACCCCTTCTCCTCCTAGTGACCCGATATTTAACATAGCTTGATAGCCATCCATGGGTAGTTTTTTTACTTCCTCAACTCTCAATTGTGATAGGGTTTTGAACCTTATAGAATCTTCTTGAAATTACATACATGGCTAGCCCCATTTGCATGATAAAAACAGGCTGACATGGCATCCTCTCGTACCATGGTGGTTAACACGGTAGGTCAACTTGTAGGAGGAACAACTTTTGCATACGAGCTCTGATTGATGCAATTTTTGCACCGTTGGAAAGGTCTCAATGTGTATAATAGTGTCATAGGGTTCAAACAATATTCGGAAAGTTTTAAACCCCCAAAATGTCATTTGATGCCTCAAAATGGCCTCGGAAGGTTCCAGACCCCAATTTTCCAAACTGGGACTTGCCACTAAAATGGTCCTGCAAGTTGATTCCTCCAATTTTTTCCACTATGAAAGGATCAATATAGATTAAAAAAAATACAATGATCCAATATAGATCATACCTCCCCATTTAGGGAGGATTTTGGTCCCCAAAAGTTTTACTGAATGAGGTGAGGGAATGTTTCCTCTACCTTCTCCCTAGAGTACCACTTTGCTTTGCCTGGAAGTTGTCCTTTCAACCCGATCTACCAAAGGTCATGTTGCCCCTGTCTTGTAGATCTAGACCTCTTATGAAAAATTGTGTCATCTTCCAACTTTTCCTGAGCATCTGGTGCTAAGTCCTCTATGGAAGGTAGAACCTGCTCCTCCTCCTGAACCAACATGGAAGGCTAATAGAGTTTAAGATTCTCCACATTCACTACTGAGTAAATGCACATGTATGGGGGTAGAATGAGTATATAGGAATTATCTCCCACCTTTTCCAATACCTCAAAAGGACCATACTGTAGACCATTGATCTTCCTACCATGACCCTGTAGCCTTTCCTTATTCATTTGTAACCATAATCTATCTTCCACTCTAAATTTTCTCTCTTTTCTTTGCTGGTCATGCCTAGCCTTGTACTTTTCCTGTAATTTCTTCAGTGTCTATTGTACTTGCAGATATATCTATCTGATATTGTCAACAAATGTTTCTACTTTTAATGCATCTCCTGTGAGGTCCTCCCTCACTCCTCCTTGTTGTCCATATACAATATCTAAGGGTGAAGGTGGAAAATACCCAAAGAAAGTTTCAAAAGGTGATTTACTAGTAGAAGTGTGGACTTATTTGTTATAAGAGTGTTATATATAGATCAAATATTCATCCTAGGTATTTAAATGCTTCTTATTGTAACCCCTCAAAATCTACACCAAAGTATTATTGACTACTTTTGTCTTCCCATCTGTCCGTGGATGGAATGTTGTAGACCTCTTCAACTTAATGTCCATATTTACACTAAGAAATTTGGCATCTCTATCTGAGATGATGCTCCTTGGTATCCCAAAGTGCACTCAGACTTGTTCAAAGAACAAGTTTTCTACTTCCTATCCCTTGATGGTCTTTTTACAAGGCATGAGAATGCACATTTTATTGAACCTATCAACTACCACAAATTAATAGTCATGTCCCTTCCGTGTGGTTGGTAAACCTCCCACAAAATCCATGGAAATTCTTTCCCAAAGTCGAGTGGGTACATGTAAGGGATGATATAGACCTTACTTCTTGTTATTAGGCTTGCTAGTACACCAAAGTATACATCCTCTAATATATTGTGCTACATGTTCTTACATTTTGGGCCAATACACATACTTATGTAAATTGACAACTATCTTCCAAACACCAAAATGTCATGCAACCTTGGAGGTGTGAGCCTCTATGATAAGTTTCAATCATTTACCTTTAGGAACATAGATCTTTGTGAGCTTGTAGAGTAAACCATTTTGGAAATGATAGTGAACCTTGTTGTCACCTTCTTCTATATGAATTTGGCGATGTAGCTACTGAAACACATCCTTGAAGTCTTCATCTTCTTTGTATCCATATTTGTATGCATCATGGGTAAAAGGATCAATGTGCATCAGAGTTCCCAAATATGTAATATTGGATGTGGGTGGCTGTGAAAGAATGTTTGGAAACATTTTTGTGCTTCCCTTCTTATACTTGATGACTAGATGAAATAGTTGTAAAAACCCCATCCACTTGTAATAACTAGTTTGTTGTAGCTTACTCTAGGCCTGTAAATATTGGAGTGGTCGATGATCTTTGTCGATGATGGTCTCCTTTCCCATCACATAATGCTTCCACTTCTTGACAGATTGAACTAGGGCATAGAGTTATTTTTCATAAGTAGGGTAGTTGAGAACTTCCCCATGAAATACTTTAGAATGATAGCAAACATGATTTCCTCCTTGCATCTGTACTACTCCCATGGCATACCCACTTACATCTATCTCCACTTCGAAGGGATTCTGCAAGTTTGGTAGTGTGATAACTAATGCTTGATTGATCTTTCTTTTCATCTCATCAAAGGCCTTCTATTGATTCTTCTCCCATTGGAAACTCTTACCACTAGTTGTTATGGCATGGAGTGGTGAAACTATTGCTGAAAATTAAGTTATGAACTTCTGCAAGTATTGTGTTGCCCCAAAAAAAATCCTAAATTCAGTGACATTTGTAGGAACTATCCCTTTCATGATGACCTCCATCTTTGCAGGATATACCTTGAGTTGTTGGATTATTGAGAGGGGGGCGATGAATCAATAATAGAGAAATTTAATCCCTTTTAACCATAAAATGCAAGTGTTATATCAATGTATCATTATCATCCAATAGTTTCAGAGTAAATAAACAATGAAAAAATGAGCAATCATACACATCCATAGTACACCAATGTTTTTACGTCGAAACCCAAAGCGAGAGAAAACCACAGAATGATTTTTCTTATATGTCTTTAAGAATTACATTCATTGGAAGCACCAACTTCCTTTGTTTTCCAGTTGCAACTGGAAGGAGGCTCCAACCCCCTAGTTTCTTAGGCTACAACTTGAAGGAAGCTCCAACTCCTCAATTCTCTGGCTACAACTAGAAGGAGGCTACAACCCCTTATGTTCTCTGGCTACAACCGGAAGGTGGATAAAACCACCTATCCTTGCCCTGTCCAACTGCCCTTATGTAGACGTAGAATGATGGAACCATTGTCACACTATCACTGTGAGATATACCAATGTAAAAACATGTACCAGTGACCTGCAACCAACCAACCTGTACCAAACAACCTGTACCATAAACAAGTGCATAAACCATGCGCCAACCTGCACCTCAACCTGTGCCATCACCGAGTGCATCAACCATGCACCAAATATGTACCAATAATGCATCAAATACACATAAACTATGATTCATCAAGATGTACCAACATCATCAACTATACACCTCATGTATGTGCGAACTCATCAACTGCTTGTCTCAACCATGTACCCAACATGTACCTTAACCAAAAGCCCTCATCAATTTCATCATCCAAATCTGATTTGTAACTCTGTAATAGACCTAGTGTATATGATTACATACCTGAAACCTTCTGTAACTTTAACAACAAGAGACTAGCATTTTCATCAAACTTTACTTTAGTCTCACATGACTAATTTTGGATTAGTCAACAACCCTAACTTGAAATAATCATAACTATGTACTTGTAATGAATAAATATCTAAAAATAGCACACAATGTTCTTCAATGTATTTTATGCAATTCCTACAAGTTTCACTACTTGGATCCTCTCAGAAAAGGAGTTATAGCAAAATTGGCATACCTTATTGAATTCTGGATTATTCTAGAGAGCGAACTTGTAGAGCGTTCCCTGCACGAAATAATTGTTGTATGGATCTAAAACTTGTACACATAATAATAAATACTGTACTCTAACCAATACATTTGGTCTTACTGAATTTAGATCTGTTATGAATAAGTTATGACGTTTTTACCCGAAACACTTGTTTTAGACTAGTTTTAGGACTAGCCACAAACCCTATTTTCCACGGAGTGTAACTCCAAAAGTACAAAGACCCACAAGCTAAACTTTGTATCACAACTACTTGGATATGTTTCCTTAACGACCTCCCAATTTCACGGTTTGAATCATTCTAGAAATTGTTTTATTGTGAAAATGGTGAGATGACTTGTAAATAACATACCTTAGAAAGAATCATCAAAAGAATTTATCCTCCCTTGAATTTCGACCTTCTTTACTTCACCTTCCCTATGAAATTCAGCTTAGATATATTTTGGTTACCTGAGTAACTTGTAGATATTCAATATTCTCAAGTGTTATTAAAAATGAGATACCCTTGCCTCTTATTTATACTTTCATGTAGCTTCCACAAGGGGTTACCTTTTAACCATCTTAACCCACTTTCCTTATTTTAGGGCTAACCCACTTCTAACCACTTGTCCACTTAGTAATTTCTCCATTAAATTTATTATTTAAATAATTTATTTT